>JAVTVY010026883.1:0-10879 GCA_036873755.1 Hanleya hanleyi | reverse complement strand
TGTTTCTTGAATTGTTTATGTGAGATTCGACTGTACCATAATTCAACAGTGTACAGGTGTTCCGATGGGTACAGATTGGGAACTACGTTTGGCAGACCTACATCTGTTCTCGTTTGAATACAGCTATAGGCAGAACTAGTCAATCAGAAATTGAAAAACGATGATTTCATCCATTCCAATGCTCGTTCCTTTTCTCTCACCAAATGATATATAGATGATCTCTTAGTACTGGATAATTCCTAGTTTAGCCACTCCGAACAGGAGATATACTTCCCTCACTGAACTTGAATCTACCTACGGATTACAACACATATAAGGGAAGTGGGAAGAGGTGCCGACATACTGACTGCGTCACATGACTTCACAGAATAGGCTTCTGGTAAACCTATTCTAAAGCACATACCAAGAATCTAACGATTCGTGATATGTGTTGTATCTCAGGTACGCTTTTTTTATAGCCCGGATACATCATATCTGGACCTATAACTTTAGAAAAATGAACAGGGCTTTCTCTCGCGTCGCCTATACGACAAAGACTACTATTTTGACATATAGTTATCTATCCATTTCTGGAGAGCAGTATTTCAGACGGACCTGGTAGCATTTGCTAGATCATATGCAGATTATGACGATTTTAACGCCACAGAATATTATTGCAGAAACTTGACAAACAAGGCTATACCACCAAACGCCTGTATTCATTCTTTCTCAAATTCTGTAATACAAGCGTCTAGTCCGTCATTCAATATTCAGCCGTCCTCCATCAAAGAATTTCAGCGCCCATAACCCAAAGACCTAATTCCTATTAGGTGCAATAAATATCCTGTACTGACGGGAAAATATGATCGTAACGTGCAAGATCTCTTGCACCTTTCGTGCTACCTTTCGTAACTTGTGTCTGGATACGCTTGATCCGGGGATGGGGGGGGGGCGGGGGGGGGGGGGCGTTTAAGTATGGTTTGTTTACCATCTCCATTGTGTTCGGGTGATTACATCAAGTCAAACCGTGACTGAGATGCGCGCTTCTGAGGATAGCTTGCTAGTTGTTTTGGATAAAGAACTAGAACTCATGGACTTCGAAAGGCCACCCAAAATTTGTAGACTGGTACAGATATTATAGTACACGTGGGATTGCATTATTTATTTAATACACAATATGTGAGCAGCAGATCTTTACTCCCCAGACTCGTCAAAGGTAATGCATCCATGGCAGATACATTTAACAGTCGCCAACGAGAACTAAGAACAATTATCAATAGCTGCTGATCCACAGATGTGCTGAAAGATTTTCGTGTTAAAAGACGGACAGATGCTCGTTTTTTAAATAAATAATTTGGTTTCTATTTTCCCGAAAGGCAAAAGTGATTTTATCTTTATTTCATAAGTAAAAGGTACACGATGGTTTGAAGCCTACAGATTCGGAACAATGAGTGTAGGACTAATGCATAAGCAAATTCACTTCGAATAAATTTAACAAACGCATATTGACAGTATCAATATTTCGACAAAGTTATATCTGTCATCAGGATAAAAATCATCAAAACTGACCTCGTTTCATCGCTTAACTTTCCCCCTATTAGGAATTTAGGTGAGAAATACAGCTTCTTCAACAGGGCTCAACTCGGCATGCGTCTATGACGACTTGTCTTCAGCCGCGAGAGAAAAAGACTTGCTGTTATGTTATGTTCCGTCTATAATCTGCCTTGATTGTGATAATATGACAATTAAGCTTTAAAAACTTATTGACACCTATGAATTGAAAAGAGTCACAACGATCAATTGATCAAATAGGCTTACCGTATTTATTACGGACAAAGCTATAAGAATAGCGCCTTGCTCAACAGACGATGTTAACTGAAAATTCCGCCATGATGACCATGCTGCTTCCCAAGCTCTACCAGGCATTCATTACGTTCTGCTTCCGTCCAAGCTTTGCGCAGTTGGCCTTTGCGCACACCCGAAAGTAAACAGCGATAATGAAAGTGAGTGAATGAATGAATGAATGAATGACGCAAGTTATCAGATTATCCCCTGCTATGCACCATGGACGAGACGTCGATCGCGATAATGTGATCCAACAATTAATTCACTGTATTGATATTCATACTTTGTAGTTTTGACAGCGGCGAAAAAGATAATTTATTTAATAAATTGTCTTGACGACGGCAACATGCGATTCATTTTTACGCAAACGAAAAAACGTTCCCGCTTATCTCGTTTTGCGTAACCTCCATGTGAACTGAACGATCGTTCGCGCAAACTTTTGTGGCCTGAACTGAAGCAGTCACAGGTAAGTATGAAGTCCTGGCGGCTTAGAGACTGATACATCACCTGCCAAAATGTATTCATGATATCCCTATGAAGCGTTCGCTGTCAGGTTATCTCAGCAACTGGAGGCTGTATTAATTTTTCTCGTAAAAGTCCCGCGAGAGCCCAACTCACACAATGCTCTGCGTATGCGCAAAGACTTTTCCGCTCAAGTTGTTGTTGCAACTGGCCTTTTTCAAACCGGAAGTATAGAATTTTAGATGAACAATTTTGGGCTTGAAAGACACACTTCCGTTCATCTGAGACAGCCCAAATTCAATCCCCAGCTAGATATAAACCTCCTCTCCATTTTATCCAGGGGGTTGAACTCGGAATTCTGCTTTGTTCTCTCGGAAATTCTTGGAAACCAAGCAAGACTGGCCCATAGATTAAACCCATTCCAATAAGGCCCCCTCCCCTTCGGGGGGGTAGCCTTAGTAATGGTCAGTTATTAGAATTTTATGTAAAGATCATCATTTATTGCTAAACGTCATTTTGAGTATTTTGGACACTTCTCTCTTGTAAGGACCGTACTGTGTTTTTATTGTTTGTATTTCTTTCACATTTGAAATTGGTGCTGTCGTACCAAATAGGTGTTTCGATTTTTGAAGAGAAAGGACCTCGTACGTTAAGAGGGACAAACCACCCAAGACGAGATACTGTTGAAGTTAAAAAATGAAACATTAAATATGATATGAATGTTCCGATTAGCATGAACTATGTCATTTTGTTGGACTCTCTTTGAAATATTGGGAGCATGAGTGACAGGTTTGTATAAAATTGACAGTATTGTACACTCCAAAAAAATGACACCGCGGAAATCGGCAGACACTCAATTCACTGACTGGCGAATAAAATCTATTTTATTTTCATTATTCGACTTGTCATTTACGTAAATAACATAATTAATGTAACAGAGAAGGCAGGCGAATATCACATAACATCAATTTAATTCGGCTGAAAATAGATGTAAATCCACGAGTAAAAACTGCTGGGCCTAACACACCGTGGTCTCGGCAGAAACTCGGGATCTATTCAATTCCATAGGAGTCACGTGGTTCGTTGTGAATGGATTGCTGGCTGGGGCGGTTTGTCCGTCCTAACGCACAAGGTCCTTTGTCATGGACGAATACTCGGATCTGACGCTTGCTATTGCGGTGGATGATACTTGTTTACTCCAGCGATCACCTATGATGTTCCATTTTACTCAGGTAGGTTGAAAGCGACGTTAAACCCTATTCACTCACTCACTCACTCACACTCCGGTAGTCGACCACTGATGGATTTCAAATTAAACCAAACGAACAGGTTTGTATGCATGGAATAGGTGGGCGGACGATATAAGCTCTAGTGAAATATGATTTCCGGACAATACATAGAACATCTCATCCTACCTACTTGTTGTATGTGGTCAACCTGTTGCGGAAATATTTCGGAGTCGAAAGCATTTTTATCGGTCAACTGTTCGCTATATATCCGCTAGATATCTAACTTGGCATGAAATAGTATAATAGTGGTCAAGGTAAGTAACATTTTGAAAGATTTATTTTGCCCCGATGTGTTTTATCTTTCGAAGAAAAGGCAATAGTACTTTTACCGTAGTCCTCTTAACGCATTCATTCGCTGATGTATGTTGATCAGTCAACTTTAAGAAAAAATTAACCATAATGGCCCATCAATCTGGATTACGTTGTTCTGTTTTTCATGAATATCGACTGTTTACCATGGCCATTCTAGATATCTATTCGCACGATACATTTTAGAGCCAATAGCCAACATTCCTTTCAAGAAAGGCAATTAATGCTGTAGCATACATACTCAGGAGTTGGGCTACTAGTATCTGATATTTATCTTAAAGAAACTGTACATACTGACGTTGGTGCAACTTCATCTGTCGGGGTCGAAAGCGTTGCAGTCATTCAACTGCCCCCTAGATAACTTTGTGGAAATATAATATCATAGCGGCCATAACATTTTGACAGCTGAAATTGAAAAACTCAGTTGCGCCATATTTGAGCGACATGCCACTCATTTCCCTTCTTTCTAACGAAGACATGTTCAATTCATCTGAATTTACTTGATTCTAGCTAGGAGCAGTTGAAAGCACCTAGGGACTTTGTTAAATCGCATATGTATTCAGACTGCAAATTGTAAGCTTTTGTTCTCAGTATGCGGGTTGGGCACATGGCACTAAATGTTGGCTGAAATGTGAGAGATTGTGTTAGTTACGAATAAGGTGTGACTTGAAATCATTCACAGATGGTGCTGACACTACCAGGTATGGCAAACTCAATCTGTGGATGTAGCACTGGGTGAACATGTCAGGTTTCCATTTCCGGAAACCTGTGGTTTCAGTCAGGTTTCCAGTAGGAAACCCATAGTTTCCGGTAGGTTTCCGGCAGGTTTCCGGTCGGAAACCTAGCGTTTCCGGAGAACAGCACTGCCGGAAACCTTCCGGAAACCTGATTTCCGTTAAGTTTCCGGTGACCGGAAACCATCTAGGTGAATGAGTTTCCAATTAGTTTCCGATGAGTTTCCGGTACCACAAATGCAATGGAATTAGTATGATAGTCATTCAGCAGATTTTATAACATAAAACTGTAACATATAACCTAATCCCGAATCTGAGATGCATAGAGCAAAATAATATCAGTCATTCAATAACAAAAAATAAAGTTCTAAAGTTCCATTTTATTAGTCAATTGCTATGTCTGGCTAATTACATGAACATTAAGTAAACACTATACATATATACAAATTACATGAACTAAGCACATGAACGGTATCAGAGATAGAGATCAATAATGATTTCGCATAAATTAAAGATGGCCGCCCATCCTTCCCGCCACTCCGAGGAACTGATGTGGTTATACATTGCAGGTGTCTTGATACATCGATTCCGTATACCAAGTTTTGTATAGAACACTTGAATGGTATCCGACATATATATCAATTAAAGATTTTGCATAAATCAAAGATGGCCGCCAAGGTTTCCACCGAATCAGGGAAAATGGTTTGGTCATTCCTTTGAAGTTTCTTGATGCATCGATGATTTATATCAAGTTTCACACTGAACAGTGAAATGGAACCTGAAATACACAACATTAATGGTTTCGCATAAATTAAATATGGCCGCCAAAGTTTTCAACCATTCAGGTCCAGATTCAATAGGGTTCTGGGTCATGAGCATATGAAGTTGGTGTGCCTGTGCCAAATTTTGGCCGAGGGGTAAAAACTCATAAGTCCTGGTCGTAGCGGCAACTAATAGCCCAGGATGGAGCTTTATGTGGTACGTGGGTGGTCGTCTTCTGGGTGGGGTGGTCCATTACGGGGAAAAGCATCCGTCTGGCTGTGGGAGAAAGTGACTCTCTGTACGTGGTATCCAGCTCTTCTTTCACCCGGGCCAGCTTGCTACTTTCCCACATGAATGGCAGTCTGAAATGGAACAAACACAGATATTATTATAAGCAAGAATATTATACCTTATTATCACATATTGTACTTAAATGATAAAGTTTTTAAGAATTACCTGTTTATTACAACTATTTCATCATTCTATATTCTTGATAAATGACTACACTTTCTTAGCATTCTTTTAGTAATTGTGTTGCATATTAAGGTGGTTCGCGCAAGTTTTGAGCTTGTTTAAAGTCATTAGAATTTTCCCAGATTATGTCTTAACACACATAAACCCAATTGATAAAAAGTGGATAGAAAGCGGTATGTCATCATGCTACTTTGGAAAATTACGTTATTTTTTCTGGATCACAGGTACCAGCAAATTCGACATAAATAAGAAAAAATTTGAAGTATTGCTATAGGCCTTCCTGTGATCCAGAAAAATAACTTAATTTTCCAAAGTGTCATGGCGACATACCGCTTTCTATCCACTTTTTATCAATTGGGTTTATGTGTGTTAAGACATTCTTTTCATTTTTTATCTTTTGAATTTGTGACGCATGAAAAAACAAAATCTGGGAAAATTCTAATGATTTTTGCTAAAAAAAATACTCCCATGATCCACCTTAAACAGGTGACTTGATCTTGAGAATATGCATACATTCTTGATCTATTTTCAATAAGCCACATACATTGTATTTCCCAGTTCATATGAACAACCTTTGCAAGTGTGCTGGAAAATCTGAGAATTTGCTTTCCATTGCTGAAGAGAGTGCTAAACTTGCCCAGAAACAGCTTCTAATTCCTAACATAATAATGTAATAGTTAAAACACTTGACAAACATAAGTGATACTCACCGGAATCTAAAATGACCGTTCTGGTCATCGTTCTTCTCGGGAGAGGTTATCTCTTGGATAAGTACGATCTCTGCTTCTCGGACTCGGTCCTCTGGCCAGTTCACAAGCTGTAGTGCCTTCTTGCGTCTCTTCAGTTTCTGAAACATATGAAAATATTATCAGTGAGTACTGAGTTTTTTAACAATTAACACACCGACGCATTCGCCATACTGTAATAAATAACATTTTCATTCAACATACTTGCACGTGTACGCAAAACATATACAGAAGATGCAAAGAAACATTAACTCAACCTAGCACCCCCACCCCCATCCATCAGGCTCCGATAAAAATGCTGTAGGACACTGAAATTTTCTAACTTTGTAGCCAATTTATGCATCATGAGAAAATCCAAGATGGCGTACACTGAGCCCTTGTTTAAAGTAATGCATTGTACTAGTATTATTTTGTGTCAATTCAACAAAAGTTAAAAAAAACAACAATAATTGACTCTTATAATACATACATCACGGATTCTTTTGGCTTCTTTCGCTGCTTCCCTGTGATGCTCCTTCTTGCCACGGCGTTGTCGTGAATCGTCGTCTCTCATGTTTGCCCACATCTTCTTGAACGCATCTACAAGACCAGATTACAAACAATATTAAGTTCTATTCAGTGAAAATTATTGCCAATCTTGAGCCAGTCTACCAAGCTATGCACCAGAAAATACCTTAAAAAACAAGCATCAATAAGTATTGTAATGTACCTGTAACAGATAAGCTGACTCCAGCATTTCCATTGGAGTGGGAACCAGGGGTGGGCGGGAGGGGGGGGGGGGAGGCGGCAGGGAGCCAGGGCCTCCTGACTTGTCGGGGTTGCTCCCATAAGAACCCCATGATAAAGATATAGGCAAATTTTTCCTTGGGCCCCCTCACTTTGCCTTAGGCTTCCTCACTTTTCAACTCGTTCGGACGCCATTGATACCGTTTGATAATTATGACCTCTGATGAAGTAACTGACCTACTGCACTTTATTTAAATAAAGCAAAAATCACATACGTAACCTGTACTTACTAGCAATAGTTGCAATGGACCAATTCCGGTCAGAATATATCCTGCGAACTTCTTGCTGCACTTTTATGACAGTAGCCTCATTGTCCTCAAATCTGTAATAATATAAAACAAAAATTATTAATTGTGTGTAGATAAATGTTGATTCATAGATAGATAGATTCTTTATTGCCATGAATAGATAGGTATCATACATAGCGCCACATGTGGCAGATAAAAAGAAAAAACAATTACAGATACAGGGTACCGGTACATTAAAATAGGTGTTACATATATATATACATATAAAAATTAAAATAAAAAAAAATAAATAAAAAAATAAAATAAAAAAATGCTAGCAATAATTATGTAATGTAATTGTATACACAACAATTTTATAGATCCTTATTGGTGCCTGAAGAAATGCCTGAGGGACAGACCATTCCTTTATCTGATATAACTGCATTCTGTTTCTGATTATAGTACTGACCTTGTGAATGACAACACAAATGAGGGATCTTCTTGCAGCTTCTTTACTACAGTCCTGCAGGCTTTCTGAAATACAAAGTAAATACATTATAATACAGTATACAGACTGACACTGCAGACTATAGAAATTAGAATCACTGTGCTCTTCTTAACTTAAGTTGAATACACCAGTGTAGTACATGTATTACCATATTTGGAAGTGGAATGTAAACAAATACACAGTTATCCCCCCCCCCCCCTTCTAAGAGGGATTCAAAGTCGTCAACATGCTGGCCGGCAGTGTGTAAACGGTGTTAACTGACAAAGCTATCATCTTGTCATTACGCACCACATTTCCAACAGAACACACTTTATACTTCCTTGATTAACTATAGTGCAAGATACATAACATTACTGCCGCTTTTCCGTGTCTCTGGTCGCTTGTCAACCCTGGACAACTCCAGCGCACCACATGTGAACTGACGAAAGATCATGCAGCAATCCCCCATTGACCTTGGCACACCGCAGCGCCCTCTATGTTTACAAAATATCCCTATACGCGTGTATTAGCGGATGCCCAGTTTCTGAGAGTCAAGGCCAGTTTGTGTTCGAGCCAGCTTAAAAACGCACTATATATAATGCAAAAGAATGTTTATGTAACAAAACGAAAGTATATGCAATATCGCGTTGGTGACAATGTCACATTGACATTTACCTGACACTTCAAAGGGACATCCATTCGTCGTCTTTTCGGTGTTCTCTCTTCTGCCGAGGAAGCCGGAATGGCCTCCCATTTTCGCTTCAGGCCAGTGACCTCCCCTTGCAGCTGAAGGAACTTGTTCATGAGCAGACGATACTCCGGGGAACCAGCCGTAGCTATCATCGGATCAGCCATGATGACCAGCAGATCAGAGGGCGATGATTTGATGAACTTGGTTTAGAGGTAGGTAAAGCGATAGTTGTACGAATGAGAGCAGAGTAAGCTGAATTATGACTTTCCCTCATGATATTTATACTGTTGGCATCGAGGGAGCTATTGTTGTGGGAGTGTGGTTTCACAGCTGGTCCCCTGGCGTGCACAAGTCGGCCTCAGGTGCTCAGCATGCATTGCAAGTGTTGTAGCGATGACAATGACATTGACAAGTCTTGCTCAATTCAGGTTGAGTATATTTTAAATTTATGGTTCAGCAGGACTGACGCCGTCAGGGCCTCAGTATACCGGGGGTATTGATATCATTTCCTGTTAGAAGATCCTGCATGAGCATGGGGGTATACAGGCTTGCCCATATTAAATGAACAATTGACAGTGTGTGGTCAAACAAACTGAACAGGCTTGTACATTATTGTAAATGGTTGATTTGACGCGACTATTTTCATTTTTAAAAACTTCAATTTTGTAGGACATGCATAAAACAAATCCCTCTGGGGCTTACACAGGAATTAGTAGTAGGCTAATGGTAATAAAAAATGGAAAAGGAATAAAAAAAAATTTAACTTATAAATTATGCTAGGTGGGTGGGTCAAAATAATTTAAACAAAACACAAGTAAAGCAGTGAATTTCAAATTTTATTTTTATTTCATTTTTGGACTTTTTCATGTCGGAGGGCCCGTAAAACACAAAATAAATTGGTGTCGCCTCACATGTTAGACGTACAGTCAGTCTAGCAATGCAGAAGGTGTACATCATACAACAACAAATGCATAGAATTTATGCGGCTAATGATCATATGACCTATAGTTATTGAAAAATGTAAATGACACCATATACTATTGATTAGGCACATATTATTAAAACATGAGTGAAAGTTAACAAGACAACAATTAACACTGTAATAATTAGTCTGTACTTGTCACAAGGGTGCGTGTATACACAGTGTGTATTGTCATTTCACCCTGTTGTTTATACCTGCAGCTCTTTCCAGTCCAGCTCTGTTAATTTTGTTTACAATGCTGAGCAGCAAACAGGCACTGTGAGACAATACATATAGGGCAGGTACATTTCCAGAGAATACACTAAATCAGTGTGAGGCCATGTGTGTTCATGGGATGTTTGCTCACTATAAATCAGATAATAACCATTTAAGAAGCAAAAACATACTGGCATTTTATGCAGGAATGGATTCTTGTCAAAACACTCAACATTTCATGTTGTTCTTTTAGAGACTTCCATGTGTGAATGTCTGAGAAAGGGCTACTGTGGTGGCAGTTCCTGTTTTCCTTTCAATGGGTATTCATCATTTTAACCGGGTGATTAACTACTTGTTGTTGTTACATTTATGCAGTTTTGCAGTGGTTTGGTACTTGTAGGCATGTGGTAAATTTACAAACAATATCAAGAACAATTTCTTCAATCTCTGACAAACTATATAAGTCTTGATGATAACGCTGATGGGTCAATACAGTCTGAGCAAAAGTTGTAATTGGGCTTTGACTTGAATGTTTGCTGGTCTAAATATGGAAGATCATGATACAAGTATGTTATTTTGGTACCGGTATCTCAGTTTCTTTTTTCAGTATATTGGTATACATGTACATCAGTGCAGTAACTTAGCACTTGCCCCCTTGCATTTGCCAAGTAAAAATGGCTGGGGACAAGTCTAAGTGCTATTTAACTTGGCCCCCATGGCAAGTAGTAAAATATGGCTTTGCCCATTTAATTTTGGTATTTATGCCTAAAAGATTAAGAATAACTACAAATTATTCGTTCATAACCGACCTGGGAGGTTTTCAAGAGTGCTGAGGACAATAAGATTATTTTTCAAGATAATTTAATTCAAGAAATGGGCAGGATCATTCAGTCAGGCAAGCTGATTCGATG
>JAVTVY010026882.1:0-104755 GCA_036873755.1 Hanleya hanleyi | reverse complement strand
CATGCGCTCCGTCACCAGCTTGGGAGTCTAATTTAGTGAAGTTTGATCGTCAATTGGAGGACGACAACAAGCTTAAGAAGCCCCGTTTTCCATTTCAATATGTGATTCATGATAACACCTTACCCGTTAAACCGCCCAAACGTGATCGGGATTTGAGTCAGATTTCCAAGGTAAATAAATCAGCTCCTCTTGCGGTTCCTCCCAATGTGATGGATGGTGTTTTGGAGATGTTATTGTTTATGCAACGGGTTACATCTGTCGCGGATTGGTTTCTGTTGGCTACTTCCCGGATTGCCTTGGATCTTGCGTTGCGTCTTGAAGATGGGTCGGCTTCTTTGCCCCCGGGTCGCCTGGCCTATTTGCGTGGTTTCGTTGACACTCTCATTAAAGCTAACCGTAATGTTATTGAGGCCGGGTCTTTTTCTTATGCTTCGCTGCTGCAAGCTCAGCGTAATGTGTTACTTAAGGTGGTCAAGCCTGACGTTCCATACTTTGTTAAGGATCAATTGCTTCGTCAGCCATTATCCTCTAAGATGGTTTTCAACGATGCTATCGAGTCCGTTATGCCTGCGGTTCGTGAGGAACAGACGTCTCGTTTGATTTCTGCTGTGACTCGACGTCCTGCCTTTTCCGTGGATCGGAAACCTAAACGGGGTCGTGCTTCCAATCCCACCGAACGGGATGTGTTTCCTCGGAGTAGTTTTCGTGGCTTCGACAAACCTCCACGAGGCCGTGGTCGCCGTTCCGCCCGTGGGAGGTCTTCCAGACGTGGTGGACCATCCAACAAATGACTATCCGATTTCCGTTTCCAATCAGGCCGTAGATTTTCAACTACCCGCTTTCCGTCCTTTCAGTCATCAGGTCGTGGGCGGCCGTCTACAGTATTTCTGCGAGAATTGGCGGCTGATTACGGACGACGACTGGATTATAAAGATCTTGAAATTTGGCTTCTTATTCAATTTCCAGTCCCTGCCCAAACTCATCTCTTGGCCTCGTCCCTCCCGACTGCCAGTTCCCGCAGGTCACGTGCAGACACTTCTGTCCGCGGTCACCACTCTCATCGACAAGGGAGCCGTCAGAGAGTTACCACCAACCGAAAACAGCGTAGGTTTTTACAACCATGTGTTCCTGGTGCCGAAGAAGGATTCGGACCAGATGAGGATGGTAATCGACCTCAAGACATTAAACAAGCATCACCTCATCACCCCTCCTCATTTCAAGATGGTGACTGTATCATCGATTCGGGCCCGCGTACATCACCGGGATTGGTTGGCCTCAGTCGATCTTCAGGACGCTTATCTCCATATTCCTATTCATCCTCGTCATCGGCGTTTCCTGCGCTTCACTATCAACGATCGTCGGTTCGAATGGCAAGTCCTTCCGTTCGGAATCAACATCGCCCCCTGGCTATTCACCCGTATTACGTCACCAGTCATGGCGTTTCTGCATCTTCGGGGCATTCAAATCGAGGTATATATCGACGACATCCTCTTGTGGGCTGCGGACAAATCCCTTCTCAACGCGCAGGTCCGTTTCACTCTGCTTGTGTTACGTCATCTCGGCTTCATTCCTCATCCTCAAAAGTCGGAGTTGGTTCCGGCGCAAATTCGCCGTTACATCGGGGCGGTGTTCGATACTCGTCAACAACTGGTACGCCCTACAGAGGACCGTTGGACCAAAATTCAACTGTTGATACTAAAGTTTTTGTCATCAACGTCTCAGACACGTCAGCAGTGGCAAAGTCTGCTGGGTTTACTCACTTCCACGCAGGATCTTACTCATTACGGTCGTCTCCAGGTTCGGCCTCTGCAGTACCATCTGTCTCCTTATCTACAGATGTCTTCCCTCAACCCTGCGGTTCCGGTATTGACGTCTCTACATCCACATCTGATTTGGTGGCAGTCCCGCCACAACGTCATGCGAGGAGTTCCATTCCGATTTCCGGCCCCAGTTCACCATCTTTACACCGATGCTTCCGAGACCGGCTGGGGAGCCCATCTGGACGGCCTGGAGGTTTCCGGCAGATGGTCGACTTTGGATGCCAGACTTCACATCAACCTTCTGGAGATGAAGGCAGTCATCCTAGCAGTTCAACATTGGAATCAACGTCTCATGAATTCGTCTCTTCTCATCGCGACGGACAACTCCACGGTCATTGCCCACATCAACAGGATGGGTACCACCCGATCGCTATCAACGTTTCGTCTGGTGTGGGATCTTTACGACTGGGCTCTCATTCATCATTGTCATCTCAATGCTCGCCATGTTCCGGGTCGGCTCAATGTCTTAGCGGACCGCCTGTCTCGTCCCGACACCGTTCTTCAGACCGAATGGCAACTTCACCCGGAGGTGTTTCATCAGATCTGCAGCGTCTGGGAGTCGCCCTTGATCGACCTGTTTGCGACGAGGAACAATGCACAGCTAGTCCTCTTCGTCAGTCCGATTCTGGACCCTCAAGCTTTCGCCATCGACGCTCTTTCAATCAACTGGGACAACTTCCTGGCTTATGCCTATCCACCTATGGCCCTGATTCAGGAGGTTCTTCAAAAGATTTCTCAACACGACTGCGTCATTCTGCTCGTGGTTCCGTGGTGGCCTCGGCGTCAGTGGTTTCCGGTTCTGGTTCCACTTCTCACTGCCCCGCCGCGTTGTCTTCCAGTTTGGCCCAGCCTGTTACGTCAACCGCACGGGATTCTTCATCACAACCCACGGTGGCTCAACCTACACGTCTGCAGACTATCCAGAATGCACTCTCAGTCCAAGGATTTTCAGCAGAGGTTGCACGGACGATGGTTTCAGCCAATCGATCTTCCACATCGCAGCTCTATCAGGCGAAATAGGCCTATTTCGTCTCCTGGTGCCGAGAACGTGATGCCGATCCCGACTCTGCCTCTGTTTCCCTCGTAGCTGACTTCCTTCTTCACCTTCACCGTGATAAGAAATTTCAAATCAGCACCATTGAATGGTATCGATCTGCTTTGGCTAGGGTATTACGTCTTACCTCCGGCAACGACATTAGCCTTACCGACAATATCTCTGCGCTCATTCGCGCCTTCGCGTTACAGTCTCGCCGTACTCGCCAGCTGTTACCGAAATGGGATATTGGTGTGGTTCTGTGTGCTCTGATTCGTCCGCCCTTTGCACCCTTACAGTCCGCCTCTCTAAAAGCTGTTACTTACAAGGCTGCTTTTCTGGCGGCTTTTGCTTTGGCGTCCAGAGTGTCTGAACTTCATGCGCTTGAGAGATCATCTATGACCTGGACGGCGGATTGGTCTCGTATTTCCTTTCGACCCATTCCTGAGTTCATCGCAAAAAATGAGTCTGTGCGCTTAGGTCCGTGTGCTCAACGTTCATACTCCATCCCTGCGTTATCAGACTTCGTGCATGGCCTCGAAAACGACCTTTTGTTATGCCCTGTTCGAGCCATTCGCCACTATCTCACTCGTACCGATTCCGCTCGCGGCTCTCGTCGTCTGTTATTTCTGTCCCTTCGCCCGTCTGCAGTGCGTGACATCACTAAGAATACCATTGCTTCGTGGTTGAAGAAGACCATAAAGTGGTCTTATCAATTGGCCATTGACGCTCCCCCACTACTGTCTACTGCTTCTTCTCATGAGATTCGTGCCATCGCTACGTCATGGCCTTTATGGAAGAACTTGTCCCTCCATGACATTGTCCAGTCCTGTGCCTGGACTGCAAACTCCACGTTCATCAATTTCTACCTGAGAGATATGTCAGTGCAATCAGATAGAGTGACCACGCTTGGGCCGCTGGTGGCTGCCCAGCACGTGGTCAAATAACTTTCAAAAAGGGGGGGGGCAATTTTTCATCATCGCAGCAAGTCAACCAGCTTGCTGTATCATCTCATCTCATCTCTCAATCATATCATATGTCCACATACTACATGATCATCTATGAAAGAAGTAATGGGTCAGCTTGCCAGCCACCGACTCTCAAGTCATCAATCAAGACCTGACACAATGGTGAGTTTTAATCTTTGCCTTTACTGCAGATTTGCTTGTGTCATTTCAGGTTGAAGCTATGACCTCCTTCTAGATCATCTCAGCCGAGTCACCTCCTGTCAACTCACAAGTTCAACGTACAAAGAACTGGCACTTTTGTGAGTACTAATGTCTGTTTCAGGTGACCAGTGTCAGCAACAGGGATTAAAGTACAGGAAGTTGACGTATCACGGAGAGTAGACTCAGGACATCCGCTGTCAACTCACAAGACCGGTTCAAGCTTCGAAGACTAAAGTACAGAGAAGTTGACATTAAGTCGGATTGTGGACTGAGGGTGGTGTTACTTGGTCACCGTGTATGCAGCGGTTAGCTCGGCTTTCGCCTCTCCCCCGTCATACATTGCTTATCAATCGAATACTCATAGCGCAACTGCCCGAGCTCCTTCGTATTGGTAATATTGTTGAACCACAACCACGAGCACAGCTACATGGATGAGACACTCAAGATAAGTATCTGCTATATCAACTCCATGAATTACCCCATTTGCGTCACTGACCAGGGTTCTCTTGTTGAGTATTAATGTGTCATGATCAACTCCATGAATTACCCATTGCTTACGACCAGGGTTTTCTCTTGTTGAGTATTATTGTGTCATGTCTATGCCCATGTCTGTGTCATCCCAGCGGTTACTCAACCTGCTATTGGAGCTACAACAAGGCCGAGGTTCCCACCTCCATATGTTGGTAGTGAAGCATTTAATCAAAGCAGGTTTACGATTTGGGTAATAAATATTAAACATTTATAAACAATGTTACTATTTATAACCAAATCAAACCTGCTTTGATTTGATTGTCCCTCCCTTTCCTTCCCCTCACTCCACGGCCTTGCACACTACAGGTCTCGGTGTATTACAATGAGAAAGAGGATAGGAATGGCGTGGGCAGAGCTTATATAGTAACTCCACTGGGATGAATGAGAGAGAGCTCCCCTAGGGGCAGACAACTCCCCTCTAGGGGAGACAACTTTTAGTTTTAACTTCCGTTTTAACAGTTTGTATTGTTCTTCCTAATGGAGATTAGGCATTTAATCAAAGCAGGTTTGATTTGGTTATAAATAGTAACATTGTTTATAAATGTTTAATATTTAGCCCTACTACATAAAAGAGATATTATTCATGGGAAGTTTCTTTGTTTATAGAGTTCCTTGAATTTCCCATTAAAAAATATCTATGTGAAATTTGGCAACAGTATATCAACAGCATATAGGTATATGTATTCCAATGGGTACTGATTGTGCACCCCTGTTGGCTGACTTATATCTGTTCTCTTATGAATGTGACTATATGCAGGCGCTTTCAAAAACCGATCAATTCAAAGCCTGTTCCTTCTCATTCACCAAACGCTATTTAGACGATCTTCTCGCTGTGGATAATCGCTATATAAATGACGCAGCGAAGGATATATATCTACCTTCACTGGATTTGAAGGAAGCTACAGATAGCCCTACCAGCACATCATATTTAGACCTATATCTATATAAAAATGAAGCGGGCCTTCTCTCTCGTCGACTTGATGAAAAAAGAGATGATTACATTATCGACATCGTAAACTATCCCTTTCTGGACAATAATATTCCGGTGGGACCTATTCCGGTGCATATGCCGTATGCATATCTCGCCTAGTAGCGTTTGCTAGATCCTGTGTTAAATGTGACGATTTTAACAAACGTAACAAAACGTTGTTGCACAAACTTATAAAACACGGCTAATCCACCAAGACCCACCACTCACAGTTTCTCAAATTTGGCTATACATATCGCATGCTGATAGCAAAATACGAGCATAGTGTGCGAGATCTATGGCGTTACATTTCGTAACTTGTGTCTAACCCGGGACTAGGGGCCGTATGAACCCATGTGCTTCAAGATCCTCATGGTGCTCATATGAACAGTCCCAATTAAAGCGTCACTGAGATGCATCATTCTCCAGATGACGACTTCACAACGAATATCATATGAATTAAGAATACTGATCAGCGATACGGATTTGATATTTTTGGAACATCATTATGTCTTGCCGGCATCACTGAAAACTGTTGACCGCTTCTCTCTCGCAGGAAAGTAGGCTCTGTTTATGTATACTATGATTGTCTTCTTGAATTTGGTGCTAATGCTGTTATATGGAATATGGAATAGGTCTTTGGATTATGGACGCGGATATTCTTTATCTAGGGCGCGGGCTTCGCCCTTACCCCAAAATATAAACTTTCCCACACTTCGCTTCGCCCTTGCCCTAAAATAGAAACTTTTCCCACACTAACCGTGCGTAAAATAACCATTGAGCACGCCTATGAAAACATTATTTTTATTCTATTGCACTACTCAAACTGATTATCAACAAAGATTATAGTGAAAGATTAAAAACATATTTTAAACTTTGACAACCTTTCTCCCCTTTCTTGAAAAAAAACCTTGTCCACTGATATTGGCACGATGCCAACCCAGACTGGAACATCGTCCAATATTAGTGGATGAGTTTATGTGGTCTCTCAGAGAGTCATTCTGTCAGCTGAGCCAGGCTTTGTGGAAATACTTGGATTTAGGTCTATTTCATTCTAGGTAAACCAAGATGGTAAATCAGGGGAATACCATCTAGGCGTAACGCCATGAAAACTTCGTGCGAAATGTTCGACGATATTCTGCGAGATCCCATAATAAGCCATTCACGACAATTTCTGACTTTTCTCTCTGACGATGATTGACGTTTACTTCACGGAGATTAATATCTTCGCGCGGCACAATCTTTGATATTTCCTACCCCCTAACAAAGCCAGACTTTTCGGCGAGAGTAAACTGTTTGACCTGAGAGTTTATCACGTACAATGTCTTGAAATGATGCCATATTTGGATCCTGTTTCCCAATAATGTTTATGTATTAGTCCACATGCTACCGTGTGTAATTACTGTGGACGTGATCTCAACAAGCTAGCCACCTGATTGGATAACAAATGTAGTTTCAAATTTGCATGAGATTTATATAGGGCTGAATTCAGATATAATATTCCGCGATATTATATTGAGAAGAAATTCCATCTTGTAATTTATTGGTGTGTTTATTCGATTGTATGAAGCAGACGATTCCTTCCTCTCCTGCCTTGTAAAATAGAATTTCCCAATGAACACCTGCACCTGTAGGTATCAATTACAAAAGAGGAATACATATCTTCTCGTGTAGTACTGAAATGTTGAACTTCTAGAAAACAGTTTGAAGTTTTGGCGATGTAACCAAAAGTTATGTTGCAAGTAGTGTGATAACGCCTTTCTCGGGTCACATGTGAAATTTAGGAGGAAGCCAGGAGCAGTGACGTCATTTGACCTCGTGACGTTCTGACCACGTGAACTTTTGACCTCGTGAACTCTTAACCTCGTACGGTAGACTGTATCGTCACGAAGATGACCAAGAAAACTTTTAACAACGTGATCTGGTGAAAAAGAATTCAATTTTCGGTATAGGCCTGCATGTATGTTTTTTTTACTCTATTTACTCATTCAGTTAAATTCGGTCTTTGCACGAGGTATATAGTACACAGACTTCGGATATTGTCTCGCTTCAGTGATTTTGAATGACTGAAGGCATGAATTCTATACGACAGATGTGTAGGGGAGAGTGGGGACACATGGGACAGGGGAGACTTGGGACACCCCTTATTTAGTACCCTTGTGAAAGGCAATGGAGACTGAGCTTACATGTGCTGTTTGGTTTTCATACTGCCTCCCACATTTACAATTCTGGTGTTTCCTGGAATCATTGAAGTGAGTAAATCTTTCTTTTTATGTTTTTTAACTTGAAAAGCTAGATTTTGGAAGCCACGCCCATTTGTTTATACGGCGCAATATCACGTATATGATACCGATATCTTGGCACAGGATTGTCTTTTATATAGGGCACACATGACACTGACCGAATTTGTGGGGACATGGACAGTTTAGCAAAAAAAATCGCAATTTTGCTAAGTTGGGCCCCCAGGGGAGAGTTGGGACACAGTGTCCCTATAGAGTGTCCCATCTCTCCCTGCACTTTCGAAGAATATTGCGATATGTATGGTATTACCTTCTGTTGGCAAAGTGATAATTTTTTAGCAAGTTCACATTTCCATGTTAAGCCATTATTTTTTCAAATAAAAAAGTTAGTTTGATTGCATTGAAGTCTTTACATCGATTGTCCCATGTCTCCCATCTCCTTGTCCCATGTCTCCCGACACTGTCCCAAGTCACCCCCAAAATATGCTAAAATGAAATCGTCTCCACATCCTAACACACTCGGTTTGGTGTCTTAAACACTGTGGCATTGCATGGGTATTCTTCCCAGGTTGGCGCATGGCACGCATTGATTTGCTCAACTAAATACTTTGGACAGAATGTGAAATAATGTGACGTCACAGAAATAGTGTCCCAGGTCTCCCCACTCTCCCCTACGTTATTCCTTGTACCTTAGTCGGGCAGTCGTTCCATTTCTGGAATATTATCAATATGGAGGATGAAGAACGGGAGACATCTCTTATAGTAGCCAAGTTGACATGGCTGCGTTCTTTCCTACACTTACGTGTCACGTGATCAGCAACGGATCCGTACGAAGATAATGGCGAAAATTCAACCGACCGTTGATGTTTGAAGACTGATTGCAGACGGATGAGCGCTTCGCGGCAATGAAACTATTTGCCCAACTCGATAAAAGCAGTAGTAGTATACAAAGGCCAATCTCAGCCTCGTTGATCTCAGAAATTTGCATAATTTGAGGAAGAAACGAGGAGGTGACAGCCAATCAGAAGCGAGTAAAATTTGACCTCAGAAATTTGCATATGACGTCGCACGTTCTGTGGGACCAAGATGACGGCTGATGTGGGACCAAGATGGCGGCTGATGTGGGACCAAGATGGCGGCTGATGTGGGACCAAGATGGCGGCTGATGTGGGACCAAGATGGCGGCTGATGTGGGACCAAGATGGCGGCTGATGTGGGACCAAGATGGCGGCTGATGTGGGACCAAGATGGCGGCTGATGTGGGACCAAGATGGCGGCTAATGTGGGACCAAGATGGCGGCTGATGTGGGACCAAGATGGCGGCGTGTGGGACCAAGATGGCGGCGTGTGGGTACAAGATGATAGAATGTATATTCCGGATCGATTCCGGCTCTCCCGATCATCACAGGATGATCAGATATCTCCAATCGGGTCAAACTCTTCCTTCAGGATCAGTCTAGCATCTGTACCACCCTAGGGTTGAGCGTGTATTGTCCCGTGTATCTCCGCAAAAAATCAACAAACAAAATGGCGGCTCCAGGATGGTGTGGGGACGCCCTTTCCACATCACGGCGTCGATCCTAACCATAGCGCCATCTGCACACACTGACGCAAGGGAGACAACTCGTGTGGATCAAGGGTATGGAAATAGACGTTTTGGCATCTAGGGGAGCCACTATTGGTCCAGTGGGGTCATATGAGGTATCAATGTGAAGCTTATGTGAAGGGGCATCTAATGGACTGGGTGTGGGGTTGAACTAGCGGCATTCTGCGCATGCGCGGTGGCCCAAGGGTATGGAAATAGACGTTTTGAGAGCTAGGGGAGTCCCTAATGGGCCGATGGAGTTGAGTGAGGTATCAAAGTGAAGCCTAGGTGAGGGGGCATCTAAGGGGCTGGGTGTGGGGTTGAACTAGCGGCATTCTGCGCATGCGCGGTGGCCCAAGGGTATGAAAATAGCCGTGTTGGCATGTAGGGGAGCTACTAATGGTCCAATGGAGTTGTATGAGGTATCAAAGTGAAGCATTCGTGAAGGGGCATCTCACTGGACTAGTGGGTTGAGATAGCGTCATTCTGCGCATGCGCGGTGGCCAAAGGGTATGGAAATAGACGTTTCGGGGTCTAGGGGAGTCACTAATGAGCCGATGGGATCATATGAGGTATCCATGTGAAGCATTCATGAAGGGGCATCGGACTGGACTAGTGGCTCGAGCGTTGTCACCATTCTGCGCATGCGCAGACAGGGAATTGTGGGAAAAGGGTATGGAAATAGACGTTTTGGTATCTAGGGGAGCCCCTAATGGACCGATGGAGTTGTATGAGGTATCCATGTGAAGCCTATGTGAGGGTGCATCTGACTGGACTAGTGGCTCGAGCGTTGTCACCATTCTACGCATGCGCAGGCAGGGAATTGTGGGAAAAGTGTATGGAAATAGCCGTTTTGAGAGCTAGGGGAGTCCCTAATGGGCCGATGGAGTTGAGTGAGGTATCAAAGTGAAGCCTAGGTGAAGGGGCATTTGATGGGCTGGGTGTGGGGTTGAACTAGCGTCATTCTGCGCATGCGCGGTCGCCCAAGGGTATGGAAATAGACGTTTTGGGATCTAGGGGAGTCCCTAATGGTCCAATGGAGTTGGATGAGGTATCCATGTGAAGCCTAGGTGAGGGGGCTAGACTAGGGTGTCGTTTCCGTTCTGCTGCGCAGGTCACGTGGGTTGTGACGTCACTTCCGGTTTGGGTGAATGGGGCGTGACCTTTGGACATGTCTAGACTTGTCTGTGTCTGTCATGTACTGGGGTTTTTTCCCCACAATGGCGTTCACGTGGTTTGGTGGGTCTGCGCAAGTGTGTGTGTGACGTCACTTCCGGTTTTCACTAAAACTACCTCCAAACATAGAAGAGTTCCAATGTTGACTTAGACGTCCGGATGTTCAACCTCCGGGACCTTTTCCCGCCCCGGCCCCCCCAGCGCGAGCGCGCGCGCGCGCGGGTTCTCCGGCCGCAGCGCGCGCGCGGGTCAAAAGGTCAAAGGTCACATCCAGGTCAAAAGGTCTCCCTTTCGGCAAGGTTCGGAGAATACATAGAACTTATAGTAATAAACTTGATCTATACGTGTTGGACGAGTCTCTTCACTCACCGTATACACGCACCTCAATGAAATGCCCGCTCCAAACCTAGACCAAAACACGTACTTGGTCTGTGGGCTGATTTCATTGGCTCTCTATTTTTACTATAGTGCTCTTGCATTCTAACCTTGATGGGTTACATTTTGGCCCCATCCTACACCACTGATTTCAGTTTCACTGAATCTCCACATTGGGCATTGATGCATTATGAATAAAACACACAAGACAGGGTTTTTTGGTGAGATCTCATTTTTTTTTATTCAGTGAACAACAACAACGTGAGAACAACCACGTGAAAACTGAAGCCCAGAACAAGGGGCTTGTACATTGAAAGAACTGAAGCCCAGAACAAGGGGCTTGCACATTGAAGCCCAGAACAAGGGGCTTGTAAACTTAAGCCCAGAACAAGGGGCTTGTAATTAACTTAAGCCCAGAACGGGGCTTGTACATTGAAATGATGGGCGGCCCAGTCATAGACGAGTACATCGCGGTCCTCAGCCTTGGGGTACTCGTCAAACATCTGTACGATGGTAGATAAGGGTCTTCCCCGGCATCGATGGTACAGGTAAAACAAGCAATATTGTCCGCACACGCCACTGGTCAGGCTTTGCAACGTTTGACTGTTCCAACACCACGTCTCTGTGCCTTCATCCATGAAGTCTGTTAAATCGGGATGGAGGGGTGGCAGGCCGTACGGGTCAAAGTATTCGCCCTGTTGTTCTGTCAAGTACACGGCCACCCAGTGTTCACCGGGTCGCTCCATCGGGTCCGTGTTGAGAACGTAAGCAGCAGGATACACACGGTCTAATGGGAACACATCTCGGGCGAACACCCCTTGAAAGACCCTACGTGTCTCTGGGTCATTCTCCAGCACGGTGGTTATCTGGTCTGTATCCATGTTAGGTGGAGAAGTCACACAGGACGTTGCGCGCCTTGTCCACTTGAATGATGTTTTCAAACTCGGCGTAGCAGATCACATTGACGGTGGTCGCCAGGGCTCGTGCAAAGTGGATTTCCAACCGTAAGTTGCCTTGCTTGGCCAGGGCCAGCTGATGGTCGTTCTCTAAGGTGGGGGTTAGATCGAAACAGAACAACGTGTATCCGTTCGCGTAGCCCTCCCGACTGATCATATTCCCTTCGTCCTGGTTGATTTGACCGGTGGCTGTAAACAGGCTCTGATAGGCTCGAATGAAATTCCTGCGCCCAAAGTTCGGTGTTAAGGCCGTGGCTGGCACCTGTTGTCCATCCACATGCAGGGCCACAAAATTGATGCCGAAATGTTGAAGGTCAAACGGATTCTCTGGGTAGGCTCCGCTGAAACTGGTATTTTCCACACAGGCCAGGATCAATCGCTTGGGTAGTTCCCCCAGGAACAGGTTTTCTTTGTTGGCGCTCATATTTCCAGCAGACACAGAGAACACTTTGGTTTGCAGACGTCGGATAGGGTACTGGGCTGGTTTTGTTTTCAAGGCTTTGAGGTGTCCCAATTGAACGGCTGGATTCGGTTTCACTTTTCGGACATACAGGACTGCGTCTTGGATGACAATCTTATAGTCCGCTGCATGCCCCTCTACGTTAGTGGCCATCAAGGCGAAGGTCGGAGGCGCCCGTATCAGTCGGATTTTGATGGGGACCTTGTTCAAGAGGTACCGGTCTTGCATGAACATGTCTGCATGCAGTCGACCCATCATATCCACCGAGGCACTGTTCGCAGTGAAAGCCTTCCGTTTGTTATATCCCCCATTGTCCGCCGTGTCCATGTGCTCGGGTGTGTCCTTGTAGAATAAAGCGGTTGTCAGCTGAGATTTTTTAGCCTCTCGGCCATACGACAACAGTGTCTCGATGTAGGCTCGATAGGGGTACGTGTTAGTGGAGTCACTGATGAGTTTGTCGCTGAGAAAAATATCCACCTGCTGAAACATCGAGTGCAGCCAGAGATTCGTCGGGCCCACCGTTGCTTGGTCAGCGATTCTGGTGCCAGCTCCATTGACCACCTTGGCTTTCACATACAAGTAGGTATGGGCTAAATCCACATAGGCCGTATCCACATTACTGATGGTGAACTCGATGGGTCCGGTTTCGTTGATGCTGGAGAGCGGGAGATGCTCCACCCATAATCCTTGTTCGACACTGGTCTGTGTGGGCGGCACGGTCCACAAATCAAATTCACTGTTGGTGGAGGGGCAGGACTCGGCGTGGATTAAGGACATGTTTTAAGAAAAGATATCCTTTGTCTTCTTGGATGTGCGTCGTCGCTGGGTCGGTCGTCGACTGGTGCGTGGTCTCGGTGGGGCAGCTCTTTTATTCCCAACGGTGCGTTGTGCTTTTGCCACCAAGACGCCTCCCACTTCTTTGGCCCGCCGTTTCAAGGATTCTTTGGGTGCCGTACCCCCCAAGACATCACCGGCCACTTGCAGTCCACTGCGTACCGCTTGTTTGCCGATTGCTTTCACCCCACGCGTCACCAAGGGCAGAAACGTTTTGACGATGCTCCCGAGTATGTTCCTCAGTCCATGTTCTCGTTGCATGCGTGCACCACTAAAGACCGGAAAGCCACCCCCGGCCTGTTGGGCATAATAGTCCATATAGCTGCGTGCATTGCACTCGTAAGGTACTTTCATTATGCAAAGTGGGGAGCACGTGCTTGTCGAAAATGAAGTGTCAGCATCACTTTTCCTCGTTCGAATGCCACCGGTCGTCCCGTGTCATCTCTTATATCCACCGTGATCGTGTTGATGTCAGTTTGTCGTACGGCCAAGTAGAGCATGTGGGTGAAACTGTGGGTGACTTGACCTCCATACGTCTTTTTAATGGGGACCACCCGTAACAGAGGTGTGTTGATATCGCCCACGATGTGGCTGTCCACCACGTCCGAGTAGACGTAGAGTCCGTACATACCCGACTTCATATCCATCGGCATCTCGCCATGGTGTTCGGTGGGACCAGCGAACGTCTTTAGATCGAAACCCAGCATTTGATGTAGGATAGGACTCAGTACGACACTCGCGTTGGCGGAGACGATAAGCTCTGCCTTGTCGTTGTGTGCGTTGTAATCGAAGTCCACGTGATTCTTGAAGGGATAGGCTTTGATGGGGTTTGAAGTATTCGTCACCTCCCGTAGAGCCTTATAATGCAACAGTCTTGACAGCCCACCCATGAACTCTTTGGGGGTATCGTATTGGCCTTCGGGCAGGGTGAGTCCGGTGTTTTTGCCTTCGTAGGTCACCTCGTACCAGACTTCATTGGCTCGCACGTTGTACCACGAGTAAGGGTATTGGATATCCACGAGGCCACATTCCCATCGTCCAGGTAAATGCAACGGTTGCGGTAACTGGGTGACGTACTTGGCCACGGTGTTGTCAGGAAACACATCCAGCGAACTGTTACTGGGTAGGGTGAGGTAAAACATGGCGACTGAGCTGTCCTGCTGCTGCTGTTGGTTTTAATAGGTGTTCCAGGCCTTGGGCGGTTGTGTCCGGCGTCGTGTTCGTCGCGTTGACTTGCTACGTGTCACGGCTCTGGAGATGTGGGGTGTCCTGATCGAGGGTGGTTTTTTAAAGGTCTGAAAAGAAGGTGCCCGTTGTGGTGGTGGAGTTTTGGGGGGTGACTCCGGTTCCCAGTCGGATTCCCAAGGTTGTGGTGAGAGTCGTGGTGCACGAGTCGGTGAGTCACGCTGCATAAAGGCCCAGCGGTGGGGGTTCCCCACCAATTCCTGTGGTACATGCATGTCTTTCAAGCCTTGAGCGAAGACCTCCCATCCTCGAGGATCCGTGTGCGACCTGCGTTTACGCATCAGGTCATTCACTAAATCCGTCATGTGGGTCCCCGGGACCACCTGATTCTGTACCAGGAGTTCGCCTTTATCATTCCAAGTCATGTTAGGATTCTGTTTCATCCGTTGTAATACCAGGCCAGCTTGTTTCTTGAACGATGCAGGTACACTCTTCAGCACTTCGTCTTCCACCCACTGTGGGGCTGTGGGGGCTACCCCTGGTAATGGCGGCTGTTGGAACGGTGCTGAGGTCGGCGGTCTGTCACGTGGTGGTGGTGGTGGTGGTGGTGCTGTTGCTGTTGCTGTTGCTGGGGTAGAGCGAGTTTTGTATTGGTCCATGAACGTCATGTACCGTTGAAGCGTCTCATTGTACCGTTGTACTTTCTCACTGTCGCTTAACCCGGTCTCTGTAAGATCTGTTGCATCTCTCCATCGAGGGTGTTTATGGTCTTCACCGTAGGTGGGACAGGGTAGGGCGATTGGAGGTTTTGAAGGAACCGTGGTTCGACGAGGACCATTTTTTTCGTGTGGTTCATTGTCGGCCGAAGAGTCCACCCAATACTGGACCCAACACGGAAGCGGCCAACGGCGCTAAGATGGCCCCGAGAAAGCCGCCTTTCTGTAACACCTTTTTCTTTTGTGTTTGAGGGACCTGCTTCTGGACTAGGGTTCGGAGACCTGTCTTATGCTTGGCCAACTTGGTCTTCTGAGCCGGAGTCAGTGGTACGTTGCCTTTTAACAGGTTGTACCCGATCTCGCACAGACAGCGTATAAGGTCAGGGTCCGCACCGCGTACAATGGTTCGGACTAACTCGGGTGGGGCCGTCTTCAATACACGGAGCGTGGGAGCGTGCTTCCGTACTCGCGCAGACATCCTGTACAACTAATGCCAGAACCCACAAAGCTGCTCTTTTTATCTACCTCAGAGACAAAGTCAACCCTGCTGTGGTATTCATTCTTTTTATTATTCTCCATCATCAAACACACAGACCCCAGCTGGGGGCGCCACTGTGGGTGTGTTTACATTATTTTTGCATGTACACGTGGTGGGCCTCTCCGGGAAAGATGCCGGTCCGTAGTCGAAGATGTTCGGGGGTGGCTTGCTTCAGGTCGAAGAGCATATATCCGTGTTGAGGGGTTGTCGCATCTTTAAAGGCTTCTAACGCAAACGGTGTGCGGCCGGGATACATCTGTCTCGCCAGGTGCAGCAGTTGAGTGGTATCTCTCGGGTTTTTGAAGACCACCAGGTAGTGGGCATTTAAGCTGATGTTCCGATGTTCTTTGTTTTTACTGAACAGATTCTGCACAATGTAGATGATGCTGAGCCGTCGATGATGGCTGCCTTTGGTAAAGAGTTGGGTGACCCGCGCATCCGTCTCCGCCATGAGATCATCCAGAACCACCAAGGTGTCGGGTTCCAAATCAGCCAGGTTGGGTAGGCCTTCCACGAACGTGATGTGGGGCATTGCTGCATACGCTGCCTGCCATTCTCCGTAACACCACACGACTCGGGCAATGGGTGGGGTGATCATGCTGTCGGCGTGTTGAAGGAGCTTCCTGACGAAGTGCGTTTTGCCGGAATCCGTCGGTCCTGCGATGAGACACGTGAAGGGATGCTGCCAATGGGGGTCCATGGTTCGAGGTGTATCCGTTGTCGTGGTAACCCGCTCTTGTAAATTTGGTGGTGGGTACAACGTCGGTCGTCGTTGTCTGTACACTGTCAGGGATGATGATGGGGGTGGGTACAACGTCGGTGGTCGTTGTCTGTTCACTGTGAGGGATGAAATCCGGTGGGTCTTGAGACGTAGTGGGTGTTCTTGGTGTAGGTGTAGAGCTTGGTGTGGAGCTCGACGTGGCTTGTACACGGGGTGTGGTGGTGGTGACTGGGCTCGATACGGGGTTGACTGGTGCTCTCTGTAGACCGGTTTCGCTGGTGGCTGGTGTTCTCAGTTGGTTAACTAACGTGCTGACATAGGCTACGTCGTAAAACACACCTCCGTACAACACACTCAGCAGGGTTAGCACTATCACCACAAAACCCACTTGCGCTTTGCGCGTTTTGGGAGACGCTGTCTTCAGAGGCAGCTGCTGTTTGTCCATAGCACTGTGGTCGGACGTGGAATGAAGGATGACGGCAGTGGTGTCTGGCTTTATAGTCGTTTCACCTGGTTGGCAGTGACCCAGGAATTGAAGGAACTGGGCCAACCTTGCCAGTTCACGAAATGAAACAGTTTGCCACGTCGACGTTCCGTTTTCAAAATCTGCTCCACCGTGTAGTAGTCTTGCTGTGTTTTTACGACAGGCTGTAATTCCGTCTCGTAAAACGTCCCTAGCAACGGTTCCCCTTGAAGATCTTCCAGTTCATAGACTCGCCGCTGTCGGGGTAGGCGCCGTTTAATCAGGAAGTGGTCATCGCTCCAGTTCGGCAAGTAACTTTTCTCGAACTTGCCCTTGACTTTACTGATCCGTACAGGGTCCCCGACCTTGTACACCGCCTTCGTCGTTCGCTGCGATGGCCTGGGGTACAAGACACGCCGGACTTGGGCTTCATTGCGTTGGGTCACGGTAATGGGGGCCCTCTCTATACTCCGATGATAGGCTCGATTGTAACCACTCACAAGTTTCGGGAGAACATCGATGTACCGCCTTATTCTTATAGGTGAAATATTTATACATGCGGCCTTTGAATGTCCTGTTGAACCTTTCCACCACGGAAGCCTTGGTCTCGTTGTACGTATGGAAGAAAAACACCTTCTGTTTTTTTAGAAAGGCTTGGAACGGTCTGTTGAGGAATTCCGTGCCTTCGTCGGTTTGCAAATACAAAGGTTTGCGCCCGGTCTTGAAGATGTCTTTGAACGCCGCTATGAGATTCGCCCCGTTTTCGTCCGGATGGGTACCACCCACGCATACTTCGATAGGATATCGATGCACGTCAAGATATACCGATTCCCATCGTTGTGTTTGGCAAAGGCGCTCATATCGACCAAATCCGCTTGCCACTGGGCATCTATTCCTCCCACGATGACCCGGTTCCGTAGAAAATGGCGACGGACAGATCGATGTAAGGTATAGGTGTCTTGTTTTCTTAACCAATCTCGGACTTGGGCACGTTGTATCCCCTGGGGTTTGGCCGCTCGATGGAGAGCCGACAATGCACTATAGGCAGCCGGACTGTCGGGACTGTAGTATAAGTTATCCAACACCTTCTCCCAGCGCTTCATGGTGGCAAAATGATGATGGACCCTGGCTCTATCGTTTATTTATAACGGGTATATCTTGGGCCGGAGTTTCTTTCTGATTTTCTTCATTGGCTTCCACAGTGTCCATGGTAAATGACCAGTCCAACTCGTCTGATGACCGCTTGATAAGCACTTCATCCACATCTACCACGGCATCTTCCAATGCAGACCATAGATCAGGGTGAAGGGTAAAATGCACTGTACCCCCATCTAGCCGAGCCAATTGAGCAAAGAAAGGGCCGCGTCGGATGTACACATCGTGACACAAGTGGATGAGATCGCCGTCCAGTTCACCAGACAACACCCGTTTGAATTTGGTCCAGCCCTCCGGGACAGACGAATGTGAGCCGGGCACGGTTGTGTAGGGTCCGCATCACAGATGTCTCCCACCTCCTCCATGATATCGACCGTATCCGCATACACGTGCAGGAAAACCTCGGGGGTCAAGCTGAGATACGCCAGTATTATATGCTCCGCCATGGTCAGTACGTGAATGGTACCAGAGTTGACTGTCACCCGTATTTATAGGGACAACCCCGTGAGATCAAAGGATCAGGTTGTCATGTCACTGGGCTGACTGAGTCTAGCCGGGTAATCAATGGCATCGTCGTCGGGTTCATGACAGTTGTTCATTGGGTTCTGCCGCCGCTTCTCTCAGGGCACGAGCCCACTCCAACTCGTCTGATGACCGCTCGTCTGATGTAAACAGCTGGTCCACGATAGGCACCACTTTCTCGAAGGCTATCCACAGATCGGGGTCTAGGGTGAAGCTTCGCGTAGGATCTTGGTAGCGGCCCAGGCGTGGGAAGAAGGGTCCACGGTATACGTAGATGGCATTGTCTATGTGGATGACGTGTCCATCGAGCTCGCCGCTCAACACGCGTTTAAATTTGGTCCAGCCGTCACGGTGTAGCGTAACCGTATTCGATACGGTCTCAGCGGGCGACCAGCAAACATTTCCACGGTCTTCCACGAGGGTGACTTTATCTTCATAGACGTGTAACCCCACCCGGGGTGTAAGGGGCAGGATGGCTCGTAGGACGGGTGACATGCTTGACCCAATGACGATCGGTGAATGACACGCACTCTGTCTGACCCTCGTATTTATAGTCCCACTGTCAATACCACAGCGCCAGGGTCAATAGGGCACAGACTATTGTGAGGCCAACCAGCCGGCGCTGGTTCCGGCGTGAGCGCTCCTGGTCCATAGCCCGAGCATCAAGGATGGCTGTCATAGTCCAGTAGTGGTGAGTGATGGCACACCTCTCCATCGAGTGCACTCTGTCGAGGACCGCTTCTGTGAACTCGTTCAAGATCTGGCGTCGCCCCTCGTTGTCGTCGCCATCTGCAAACATGGACCGGACCACTGCTCGGTAACCCGTGAATGAATTCACCGCGGTGGCATGCTGTAAAATGCGAGTCGCATAGGGCTGGATCTCCGCCATGGCTCTGCAACCGTAGAAATGAAGGTGTGTGATCCAGAGAGACGTGTTTTATAGACCAGGTCACACATGCGCGCCTAGACGTCGGGTGTAGTCCGTGATACGTACTATTCTGATGGGTTAGTCCAAAAAAGAGAACAACAACAACACAGATTACAGGTCAATCCTTTTATTATGCGTGAATAACCTGTGAACATCATAGGAATGCATGTAATAACCTGTCTGTAGGGGTTTCCCACAATGGCGTTCACCTTCGTGTCTTTTCGGGTACGTCCGTGTCTTTTCGGGTACGTCCGTGTCTTTTCGGTAAAGTCCGTGTCTTTTCGGTAAAGTCCGTGTCTTTTCGGATCGGTGACGTCCGTGTCTATCATCCGGGCACTTCGCGTCTGCGCCTGCATTGGGGTATGTATGAGGGTCTTCATGCGCGCGCGCGCAATGCGGCTCAGTCGTACACCAGTACACCAGTCTCGATCCTCGACTTGGGGTAGAGTGTGCTAAAAATAGATTACCAGCTAGCGTGCTATAAAAGGGAAGCGGCCTTGCCGTTTCATTAGACACTCTGTCAATCACCAAGATGTTCACTTGCACAACTTGCCAGAAGCAGTTTACTCGTCTAGATAATTTACGACGCCACGAGGCCTCCACCCACAACGATGCACGGTATACTTGTATAACCTGCGCACGGTCATTTAATCGGGAGGATGATTTACTGCGCCACGAACGCTCATTCCACGAGGGCGCGACGGAACAATGTAAGGATTGTGGTCAACTCTTCAAACGACGCAGTCAGTTAAGACGGCATCAGCGTTTGATTCATGTCACGTCTCCACGGTTTTGGCGACAACTTCCTACTGAAGAGGAGCCGCGGAAGGTGAGACCCAGTGAAGATAAGCCCGGGGAGACGAACGCCACTGGTGATGCGATGACGGAGAGCCCGCCTATACCCACAGTTGGGAAGAGCCTGGATTTCCAACCGGACCCCACCGTTACGGTTTCGAGTCATACGTCATACATCGAACATTTTCTGGACGAGCCCATAAATGTTCCTAGCGATCTCTTACCCGAATATCATCCAGAGAGTGACATCTCTCGGCGCCATTGGACCATGCCACGGCACTGTTTCCACCGTCATCGCCCTATTCAAGATATCTACAATTTCCCACTGACCAAGCCCACCCGTCTACGCAGCTACGTGGAAACCATCTTCAATGACCAACCTACGGCCTTCACGTTAAATGTAGCATTTGGGTACATCTTATGCCATAAGATGACGGGTGAATTGCGCTATTTCTATTCCAGTGCCATCCACCCAGTGTACGACCAACCGTTTACCATCATTGACCGGAGGTCACTAGAGATGATGCTGGACCAAGTGGAACAATTGGATGTCTTGGGATGGGCCCAACAACAACGACCCAACACCAAGTGGACAGTGAAGAGGGTGACCAATGTTACGTTTTTCCTGACCAAGCTGACCGACCACCGCCATCGGTTGAATGCGTCACTCGTGCACTGATGAATACCATAACATGTCGTACATACTCTCTATGTCTACATGCTGATCATTGACTTGAGCTCAGTAAACACTTGTACCTAATGTGACGGTGCGTTAAATAATAAAACATGGTGTTTGATATTTCAATTTGTTTTGCTGTGAACATACTAAACATACCCAGGGCGGCTCCCCAGCCTGGGTATGATGTAACATTGGGGATAATAAACTGTATGAACATTGCTGAACTTGTTGTTATTCACATCACCCCATTGACTTGATAGGCAGGTCCCAATAAGCCCGGGGACCAATATTAGTCCTTTTGGCTAGAGGTGATAGGTGTTTTCCCCTATTTTAGGGGTAAAGTCCGTTTTCCGGGGTTTTTTCAGGAAAAATTTTACATGCACGCACCCAGCCCATCAGATGCCCCTTCATGAATGCTTCACATGGATACCTCATACAACTCCATCGGCCCATTAGTGACTCCCCTAGACCCCGCTCGCGCTGGGGGGCCGGGGCGGGAAAAGGTCCCGGAGGTTGAACATCCGGACGTCTAAGTCAACATTGGAACTCTTCTATGTTTGGAGGTAGTTTTAGTGAAAACCGGAAGTGACGTCACACACACACTTGCGCAGACCCACCAAACCACGTGAACGCCATTGTGGGGAAAAAACCCCAGTACATGACAGACACAGACAAGTCTAGACATGTCCAAAGGTCACGCCCCATTCACCCAAACCGGAAGTGACGTCACAACCCACGTGACCTGCGCAGCAGAATGGAAACGACACCCTAGTCTAGCCCCCTCACGTAGGCTTCACATGGATACCTCATACAACTCCATTGGACCATTAGTAGCTCCCCTACATGCCAACACGGCTATTTTCATACCCTTGGGCCACCGCGCATGCGCAGAATGCCGCTAGTTCAACCCCACACCCAGTCCCTTAGATGCCCCCTCACCTAGGCTTCACTTTGATACCTCACTCAACTCCAACGGCCCATTAGGGACTCACCTAGCTCTCAAAACGTCTATTTCCATACCCTTGGGCCACCGCGCATGCGCAGAATGCCGCTAGTTCAACCCCACACCCAGCCCATTAGATGCCCCTTCACACAAGCTTCACATTGATACCTCATATGACCCCACTGGACCAATAGTGGCTCCCCTAGATGCCAAAACGTCTATTTCCATACCCTTGGTCCACACGAGTTGTCTCCCTTGCGTCAGTGTGTGCAGATGGCGCTATGGTTAGGATCGACGCCGTGATGTGGAAAGGGCGTCCCCACACCATCCTGGAGCCGCCATTTTGTTTGTTGATTTTTTGCGGAGATACACGGGACAATACACGCTCAACCCTAGGGTGGTACAGATGCTAGACTGATCCTGAAGGAAGAGTTTGACCCGATTGGAGATATCTGATCATCCTGTGATGATCGGGAGAGCCGGAATCGATCCGGAATATACATTCTATCATCTTGTACCCACACGCCGCCATCTTGGTCCCACACGCCGCCATCTTGGTCCCACATCAGCCGCCATCTTGGTCCCACAGCCGCCATCTTGGTCCCACATCAGCCGCCATCTTGGTCCCACATCAGCCGCCATCTTGGTCCCACATCAGCCGCCATCTTGGTCCCACATCAGCCGCCATCTTGGTCCCACATCAGCCGCCATCTTGGTCCCACATCAGCCGCCATCTCCCACATCAGCCGGTCCCACATCAGCCGCCATCTTGGTCCCACATCAGCCGCCATCTTGGTCCCACATCAGCCGCCATCTTGGTCCCACAGAACGTGTGACGTCATATGCAAATTTCTGAGGTCAAATTTTACTCGCTTCTGATTGGCTGTCACCTCCTCGTTTCCTCCTCAAATTATGCAAATTTCTGAGGTCAACGAGGCTCAGATTTGCCTTTGTATACTACTAGCAGTCGACAGAGAGTGAGAAGGGGTTGATTTATTGCTGGATAGAGCCGTATTACCCATGGAGCCGTATAGTCCCGGAGTGTACATGTAAGTTCAGTACGAGGATTCATGGCGTAGCAGGAACGAACGAAACCATGTCAACTTGGCTACTCTTATAGCGGTATAATATGGGCAACATATTGAACAGCAAAGGGAACAAAGAATGTCAACTTACGGTATAGTTCAAAACCTATTTTAGTGGTCGATTCATAATGACATTTGAACATAATATACATCAACATACTCTCCCATCTATGAATCATTCATATAGCATCTACACTATTCATAAAAATACACAAACTTTAATACGTCTATATCAAATGAGTGATTGAGTGAGAAGTGAGTGAATGAGTGATTGAGTGAGTGAGTGAGGAGTGAGGAGTGTGTGAGTGAGAATGAGGGGGTGAGTGAGTGAGGATTGAATGTAACTAAGCACCTGCGACTTGTATAGAAAGTGTTATTTCGGTAAAATCTCTTAAGCAGGGGATTGAGGGGAGCGGGGGAGGGGGGTATGAGACTGTATTCAACCATCTTTTCATCCCACGTTTGTAACTCATTTGTTTTTTTGTTGCTGTTTTGCGCATATGATATACAGTTTGGTCATATGTGAAGGCAGTAGGGATAATTGTTTTCAAATATCTCTCAAACAGCGCTTCACAGATAAAATCTTCACACGTTTCCAGCGTCACCGATAACGCCCCCAAGCAATACTGAAGGAAATGCGGGTTATATACTACTGAAGACTTTTTCTTGCCCTTGGGTGTCCCTCCGTTGAATATACTGATTTTCCCCCTACAGTTGTATCACTAGCCTGCGAGTAAATGTTTATTCGTTAAATCTTTATCTTTGTTTGCTATATGTTCGAGGATTACGGATTCTTTTTGGCGCGTGCACATATTTCCCCTTCCGGACATTTTCCCGACAATGAGACGTTTGTAGCAATTGCAACAATTGTGTCCTTAGCAGCTGTCAGGTCGCCAGCTAATGTCGTAATTGCGTCATTGATGGTCGAATCTGCATGCAGAGGCGCCAGATAATGTCGCAATTGCGACAATAGCTGGCGACCTGACAACTGCTAATGACACAATTGACGCAATCAGTAGGCAATTGTGTCATTAGTGGTTGCTATTTTTTAAGTTCTGGACATTATTCTTTACAAATGACAATGAAATTTATCATTATTATTATTATTATTATTTTTTGTTTATCATCTTGTAATTTATTGGTGTGTTTATTCGATTGTATGAAGCAGACGATTCCTTCCTCTCCTGCCTTGTAAAATAGAATTTCCCAATGAACACCTGCACCTGTAGGTATCAATTACAAAAGAGGAATACATATCTTCTCGTGTAGTACTGAAATGTTGAACTTCTAGAGAACAGTTTGAAGTTTTGGCGATGTAACCAAAAGTTATGTTGCAAGTAGTGTGATAACGCCTTTCTCGGGTCACATGTGAAATTTAGAAGGAAGCCAGGAGCAGTGACGTCATTTGACCTCGTGACGTTCTGACCACGTGAACTTTTGACCTCGTGAACTCTTAACCTCGTACGGTAGACTGTATCCTCACGAAGATGACCAAGAAAACTTTTAACAACGTGATCTGGTGAAAAAGAATTCAGTTTTCGGTATAGGCCTGCATGTATGTTTTTTTTACTCTATTTACTCATTCAGTTAAATTCGGTCTTTGCACGAGGTATATAGTGCACAGACTTCGGATATTGTCTCGCTTCAGTGATTTTGAATGACTGAAGGCATGAATTCTATACGACAGATGTGTACGTTATTCCTTGTACCTTAGTCGGGCAGTCGTTCCATTTCTGGAATATTATCAATATGGAGGATGAAAGAACGGGAGACATCTCTTATAGTAGCCAAGTTGACATGGCTGCGTTCGTTCCTACACTTACGTGTCACGTGATCAGCAACGGATCCGTACGAAGATAATGGCGAAAATTCAACCGACCGTTGATGTTTGAAGACTGATTGCAGACGGATGAGCGCTTCGCGGCAATGAAACTATTTGCCCAACTCGATAAAAGCAGTCGACAGAGAGTGAGAAGGGGTTGATTTATTGCTGGATAGAGCCGTATTACCCCATGGAGCCGTATAGTCCCGGAGTGTACATGTAAGTTCAGTACGAGGATTCATGGCGTAGCAGGAACGAACGAAACCATGTCAACTTGGCTACTCTTATAGCGGTATAATATGGGCAACATATTGAACAGCAAAGGGAACAAAGAATGTCAACTTACGGTATAGTTCAAAACCTATTTTAGTGGTCGATTCATAATGACATTTGAACATAATATACATCAACATACTCTCCCATCTATGAATCATTCATATAGCATCTACACTATTCATAAAGATACACAAACTTTAATACGTCTATATCAAATGAGTGATTGAGTGAGAAGTGAGTGAATGAGTGATTGAGTGAGGAGTGAGGAGTGTGTGAGTGAGAATGAGGGGGTGAGTGAGTGAGGATTGAATGTAACTAAGCACCTGCGACTTGTATAGAAAGTGTTATTTCGGTAAAATCTCTTAAGCAGGGGATTGAGGGGAGCGGGGGAGGGGGGTATGAGACTGTATTCAACCATCTTTTCATCCCACGTTTGTAATTCATTTGTTTTTTTGTTGCTGTTTTGCGCATATGATATACAGTTTGGTCATATGTGAAGGCAGTAGGGATAATTGTTTTCAAATATCTCTCAAACAGCGCTTCACAGATAAAATCTTCACACGTTTCCAGCGTCACCGATAACGCCCCCAAGCAATACTGAAGGAAATGCGGGTTATATACTACTGAAGACTTTTTCTTGCCCTTGGGTGTCCCTCCGTTGAATATACTGATTTTCCCCCTACAATTGTATCACTAGCCTGCGAGTAAATGTTTATTCGTTAAATCTTTATCTTTGTTTGCTTTATGTTCGAGGATTACGGATTCTTTTTGGCGCGTGCACATATTTCCCCTTCCGGACATTTTCCCGACAATGAGACGTTTGTAGCAATTGCAACAATTGTGTCCTTAGCAGCTGTCAGGTCGCCAGCTAATGTCGTAATTGCGTCATTGATGGTCGAATCTGCATGCAGAGGCGCCAGATAATGTCGCAATTGCCGACAATAGCTGGCGACCTGACAAATGCTAATGACACAATTGACGCAATCAGTAGGCAGTTGTGTCATTAGTGGTTGCTATTTTTTAAGTTCTGGACATTATTCTTTAAAAATGACAATGAAATTTATCATTATTATTATTATTATTATTTTTTGTTTATCATTCCAAACAAAAACTTTCATTTTAGAAATATATTATATTTAATATATTCTTTTGATAGTACCTGGACCAGTATTTCACATAATAATTAGTGAACTTACGGTATAAAAATTCCATTCAGTGAAATTCAATAAGCTTCAATAGTAAACTGTGGCTGAATCCGTGCACATCTACTCCTTACTGCCTGGTCATTTGAACATGTTGTGTATGCGCATATCAGAATGGAAACATCATAAACCTTATTACAGACAGTACTAAAGTGTCATTTGTTGTGCTATTACACATGACTTTCATGCCAACTTTGTCATCTAAATTCCATAACCACATTGTGATCTTTTGTCATTTGCACTAAAATAGAAAAATGTATATGTGTACCAATATCTATCTCTATTTACTTTTAATTAGTCTCAATCGTTCATTGAAAAATCCAGAAGAAATATATGGGGAGGAAAAATGTCCTCCTGTGAAAATATCTGAAATGGAAATGCCCTCGATTCGGACCCCTTCTTTGTATGATATTCTTTTATCGGTAAGTCCGTTTTCGCTTATCGCACAATTTTTAATTTTAGTACGCACTACGCGCTACATTGGGTACATTTTTTTCCAGACACAAAACTGCGAAACCATTTCAGTTTTTAGGAAGAAAAACGAAGATTAATTTGAGATCTCCACACAAATTGTTGTTTTGTGGGTATTAAAACCTACAGGTGAGACAAAAGAAATGAGTAAACGTATGGTATAGTTTAACGATTTTAGAATTTTATAGCTATCCTAATAAACGTGTTGGCATATTTTTGACAACAGCAGCAACAACAACATCGCCACACACCGTGGGGCCCAAGTCAACCTTGCTGCGGCCCATAACAAACTTGATATGCACCTGTATCAATTTTAGTTTTTACTAAAATAGAAACTTTGATCAACCAGATAACTGTACATGACTTGTTGTTGTGGTGAATCTTTAAAATCCACTGAAGGGATTTTAATGATTTACAACAACAACAAGTCATGTACATCCTTGTTGTTATTGTATATCTGTAAATCCACTCATCAAGCTGATCTGTAAATCCACTCTTCAACCTGATCATCAAACATAATTGTTGTCATTTTTTACAATTTCTCGAAATATCATTTTCATGAAAACACCTTTTTGAATGAATCTTTCCCCATTATAAATATGATTTACTCAGGATCAAATCCTGGGTCAGCATATCTGGGAGATACTCTTCAGGCTTTGACACTTTGGACTAAATCAATCCAGACACCCGAACCAAACTGAAATCAACAATAAAGTGACTTCCATTGCTGAAGTGGTGCGTGTGTGCATACCAGTGTCCAAGACATCAATCAAGTAAAGCTGCCCAACGAAAATACCTCAAGGCTAAATTGTTTGTATTTGATCAATTTTGGAGTGAGCATAGGCGTGCATGGGTGTCTTAGACTAAAACAATACTGCATGTACATGGTTCACAGTTGCAGATCCTGAAGTTGATATATTTCAGATATTCCATTACAGAATTTGATACTTAGAGTATAAATAAGAAAATTCCTGAAAATTGTGGAAGAATTTCTATCATACAGGTGTAATATTAAACAGTTTTAGCTGTCTGCAGTCTGCCATATTGAATTAAATTTCTACCACAAAAATAAAGTTATTTATTCCATGTGCAGTTGATTGTCTGGTTCCAGGACCGATGTCACGTTAATGTTGAGAGCTGCTGTCACGAAAGATAGCAGGAATTGAATAAAATTATTCATGTAGGAAGGTGACAAAGTTTGCTAGTTCCGAATACACCTATTTTAATTATGTGTCAAAATATTTCTGAAAAGTTGTTTACATTAATTCGTCTAATTTGTGCCAAAAAGGAAAGTTAGTTATGCATAATTAATGTCTTACAGAAAATTCAACTTACCAATAAGAAATTGCAATCCCCCAAAATGGAACACAAAACCACGGATACTGGTATTCATGAGTTTTGGAGTCCTTGATGCAAAACAATTCAACTTGCCTGCAAGTACATGTACACACATCTTGCATACCTAGATTGCTAGGAGACTGATATATGATGTCTGAATGTGAGCTGTATTAATATTGTGTGGAATTTCTTGTACAATTTTTTTTTCCAAAATCAAAGATGACCATTGTTAGCTAAAATTTGGGAGAAATATATTTGGCTTCAGTATTATTTTAAGTTACATGTGTAAGCTTATGTATGCGATGTATGAACTCTTTTTCTTGACAACATATTTCCACTTCCCTACACAATTCATAGGCAAATCAGTTATCTAAATTTCATGGTTTCTTGAAGACAGGGTCATGTAGTTATGCCCACAACTTGGCCATTTCATAACTTGTGATATTAGATGAGAAAAAAACAAGCACTTCCATTTATGAAATGTATATTGGGGGCATTGTTCAAGTACCCAGCAGGATCTGATCAATGAGGAGTGCCTAATTCCATTGATTTCTCACCTCAGTGTTCTGCATAGTATTGTGGATAGTACTTTCCTATGCTTATTTAATGGGGGAAAACAATTTGTCATCCTGAGTGAAAATTTCGCATAATGAACCTGCTGAATGTGTAACAACGTATTAAGCATTATTAGTATTTTCAAACATCAGCTATCAATTCATCGAAGTTATGACGTCAGATCCAGACATGGACATCAGCCCCAAACATCGCCAATAATGCTAACATTTACTTGAGGCAGGAGCATGTTGGTAGCAAAATGATAGAAGCGAGAACAGGCCTGCTGACAGCTGTACCAGTACATGATCTCGTGTTGATTTATTTGTAGCTTTATTGCAAACCATACAGAAATTCAGACGTCACATGAATAAACGAGCAATCAGTGTCAACATGGCTGGTCAAATTAATGTCTATTCGCCCACCATGCCTACTTGGGGCTATCACCAAGTCTCCATTACGCCTTCAGATGTCGATGCCTGAACATTGGTTTTTTCAATGGATCATACAGCATGTTAGAAAGGATAGGTAAATGCTGCTACAGGCAATTTAATCTTAATTATTTTTATGCCTGATTGAATACATGAGCAGTGTCAGTGTGACTAACGTCACAGGACCTATGAAGTAGGGTAGGCATTAGGACTGTGATGCCCCCCCCCCCCCACCCTCTCCCCAGTTGAAATCCTGCCTATATTAAGATGGGCACAGCCCAAGTCAGAATCACCAGTGATTTTCATCAAAAATCACCAGAAGTTTTCATCAAAAGTAGGTCAGCTGCCTCAGAACGTGCTGGTAACAGTCCCCTAATGCACCTTCATGCCAAAAATCAAGGTTCTAAAGTCAACGGTTCTCCTTATTTTGCCGACGAAAGGATTCGGATGGACTGACTCACTCATTACCTGACAATTTGCAAATGAGAGCCTACTTCGTAGGAATTTAGTTTAGATGCACTGCTCAGTTACATAATTTGTGAGGTACATACATGTACCATCTAACAGTATCTAGAATAAATTGTATAGGCTACACTGATTGATTGTTTTTTCACGCATTTTGTCTGGAGGAGTTTGACAAAATATAACATATATCTGTGTAAGTGTCTTGGTACCATGGTGAGACTGAAACTCAAATTGTTTTCATGAATGTTTCAAATGTATAAGCTTTTTAAATGTACTTAATAAACTTAGATAAATTGAAATCCATATATGATCTGATGTTGTTTCCGTATTCTTAATTAACTTAGATAAACTGAAGTCTAGATATGACTGTGTGTGTATAAACTGTTAATGAATTTACATAAACTGAAGTTCAGATGTAACTGTATAAATTCAATGTTAATGTATTTGCATGTACATAAACTGAAGTTCAGATATCATCACTCTGTTTGTATAAATTGTTAATGTATTTACATAAACTGAAGTTTAGATATAACTCTGTGTTTACAAATTGCTAATGTGTTTAGATAAACTGAAATCTAGATATGGCCATGTGTTTACAAAATGCTAATGTATTTACATAAGCTGAAGTCTAGATAGAAGCTTAACAAAGTGTTAAGTGTTTACAAATTGTTAATGTATTTACATAAACTGAAGTTTAGATATAACTCTGTGTTTACAAATTGCTAATGTGTTTAGATAAACTGAAATCTAGATATGGCCATGTGTTTACAAAATGCTAATGTATTTACATAAGCTGAAGTCTAGATAGAAGCTTAACAAAGTGTTAAGTGTTTACAAATTGTTAATGTATTTACATAAACTGAAGTCTAGGTATGAGCCTGTATTTCTAATGTGGTGCAAGTTAGTACATCCTAAGGAGAATGTTCTTTTTTTTTTTGTAGAGAAATCCTCATTAAACGTTCGGATGAAGCAGTGGACATTGATTGACCCAATAAGAAGTGCCCATCACTGGCAGAGCAAAGGCAAACAGGATAGCTACTGGTATGTATAGTATGGGTAATTAGTGTAACATCTTCATTTTTTTTTTAATTTGACTTTTTACAAATTCCGTATCTTTTAAGGCCAATGCACACAGCAAACACTTTGTTGTGTTAGAACAAAAACATTATTTTGTGTTTTTGCCTGTTTTTGTTTCTGTTGCCCGCACACAGCGAACATTTCATCTCGAAACAAACCACCAGCGCCAAAAGTAGATGTAGCCTCAGGTTCAATCCCTTGTCACATGGGTGCGGCTCACCAGTTGATTGGTTAATAGTTGAATTTGGAACTTGGAAGATGTTCAGAGAAATGTTCGCATCACCGAAAACAGACGAAAAAACTTGTTCCAGGGCAAAACATGATCGCAAATTATGGAACAATTTTGATTTCATGCATATTCATTCTGAACAGATGTTTTCTGTTTTTGGGCCCTGCACACCGCAGACAAAAACATATTCGGAACACTGTTGTTATCCTAATATAACAAAATGTTTGCTCTGTGCGTTTTGCTTTATATTTGAGGTAAACTGTACTTGGAAGTAGTCTCATCCTGGGCAGACATGTATAACAGTCTACGATGGGGAAATCTAACCGGCACACCAATTGGTCAAACTCCGAAATCATGTTGACAGTACGAGCTCTCTCATTGGTCAGCGTTGTAATTTAATTAAGTCATAATGAAGTTTGAGTTACCACTTTGATATGGGTTTTCATAGAAATTAATTATTCACGGAGCGTGCCACTTTGCTGTCTGGACTCAATGGACTGTAATATGCTCAGGAAACCTGTTGGAGTTTTACCATGAGAGAGACCATGGATTACGCTTACCTGTAACATGTGCTTCAGGGTTAAATACATGTTAACACAAAATACTATGGAAACCCATACAGGGTCTTCTAAAACTGGAATTAAGAAACCTCCAGAATGGAGTTTATCATCATAACATCATTGACCTGGTGCACTCAAGTGGGATGGAAATCTAGCCCAAAATAAAAATAAAAAAGTGGCCTGGGCTAGATATAAGGTAGTCACACTATCTCATTGTCGTGTTTTATGTCACGTTGACAGATCTATCTCTGTGCAACGGATCACACACAGTCTGTCATGGAATTGAAATGAAAGCTTATTTCTCCAGCTTAGTCCCAGTACATCTACAACCATCTTGTGAGATTGTCTTATCATATTCAAAACTTGTTACAATTAAATGCATTGGTGATAAATATATTTTTGAGTAATATTATCAGAACTGGAGTTAAAATTGTGAAAGTAGCAGCTGTGCAGGTCTATCTATAGATTCAGGTCAACATTTGGAAAAAATTTCACGTCATTATGCCCTGGATATTATATATTTTTTGATAAGATGCAAGGTCATTAGAGATAAGCTGCTATAAATGTCATGTTGATTAAGCCCAGGTGTCAGTGTTGAGATTTCAGGTAAGTGAGCTGTACCTACATATGGGACCAGCCATAGATTGTAGATGTGATATACCGGTACCTGGGGATTTGTAATTATCACATAGTTGCTCCCTGGCTTCTCTTGGAACAGTATAAAATGTATTATGTAGGATTAATCCTATGTCATGCATGTAGGATGAATCCTGTGATAACTGATTTGTCAATTATCTCAAATTCTCGCCCTCAATCTCAGTCTGTGAACACCTGTCCACACTAATTGGTAAACATGTAGATGTAGCACAAGACTGGCCAATCAGTATCTGAGTGTTGTTAGTGCTATCAGACTGACTGCAGCTACAGATGTACATGTGTATATTATCTCTTGTTTTACGTTAAAAAGGACACAGTGATTTAATGAAATTATAGTTGTCCTGTCTTCAGTTTAGTTTATCTGAATGGTCTGTTCTGCTGCATTTTCTACATCCTGGAAGTACCTGTAGGCCTACGGTCGTGTAAATAATTTGTTCACTATTTTGACTGTTTCTCTCTCTGATATCAAGTTGACATGGTTCTTGCTACTGGAAACTCCTGCCTCCTTGCAGATGTGTTCTTTGCTATTTCAAATACCTAAGTCTATTTCTAGCCTTCAGCATATTTAGAGAATCTCTGTTGGATATCTATAGAATTGTATCATGACACCGTACCTAATGCACGTTTACAATGAAACTACATGTACGCTCATTATCACCAATATAGATGATATCTATTTCTCTGTATTTAAGATGGCTCCCTGTTTACAAGAATGAGTGCTCTACGCAGCTTTTTGTGCAAACCAATTACCACCCCTGTAATTGTATTCAGTCTCTTGTGAGCGAAAGGGTAGTAGAATGAGATACTTTGACAGCATTTATATTTCAGTGACATGTTTTGTGAGCAATTGATAAATTTTCCCTTGTGACGTCATGACCTCGGATGGCACACTCTTTGTTGATGGGGCATTTGTTGACGTCATGACGTTGCTTTGTTGGGACTTCATGAAAAATGCCGGGAAAAGTGTGGATGTAGGTGGCTTCAGAGCTCCATTCATTACCTTTTATGGATGGCGACCTACATTAAAATTGACCTATTCAAAGTACACGTTGCAAGGAATATATATAATAAAAATGAGGAAATTGACATGACTTTTGAACATTCTGAAAACAATTATGTCTCAAGTATTGAGTGTTTTACATAGTATCCAAACTGTACCAATTTGCTACGGGTACACGTTATTCAAGCTGAAAATTTGAGAAAAGTAATATGCTATGCCCCGATTTCCATATCATTTTCTGATATAGGATGAACTTTCTGAGCTATAAAAAAAATATGGAGAAAATGACATGACTTTGCACCGAAACCAGGGAGCCACCTTAATGTGATTTTGCATGCAGATGGACTCATTGCTCTCGGCTCAGTACATGGCGTTGAAGTTGTGTTATCATGGACTTAGTCCTGACCGTCCTTATAGATAAAGGCTGTTGTTCTGTAAGATTTTACATGGTAACAGATGTCCAACTTGGATTATGATATCAAACCTGGATATATAATAAATTCTCTAAAATAATGCAATCACCCCCAATATTGTCGGACAAAATTCAACGATTGTTCTGATGAGTTTGAGTATGATACATGTATGATATGCCCATCGCGGTGCGATGGAGTGCCCATGTACATCCATCCGTCCATCCACATTTGAGTTTATAAATCATATTATAATTATCACAATATCTTGATCATGAGGTGGTACTGGTAATATTACAAGTTCTTATAAATTCCATATTGAATACATGTACATGTGAGGTTCACTTAAAGGAATTCATTACATGTACATGTACCTTTCCTTTTAATACGGGAAGTCACCTGATATCCCACAAAACCAATAGACAAATGTATCCTCTAAAACTTTAATCAACAGCTAAAATTTCATGTATCTGATTGAAAAACTTACTTGATTTTCAGTCTACAATAGGCTGAAAATCAAGTGATATTGCGAACATGTTTTGCTCTGGAGCAAGTTTTTGTTGTATATGTGTGGTGACTGTGAACATTTATCGAACATTTTCTAACTATTAAATAGTCAACTGGCGAGCCAGCCCATGTGACAAAGGATTGAACCTGAAGCTACATCTACTTTTGGTGCTGCGGTTTGTTTCCAGATGAAATGTTCACTGTGTGCGGGGAACAGGAAAAAAAAACAAACAAAAAAACTTCGGCCCAAGTAAACCTTGCCGCTCCTGAACAACCCATGATGCAATGCATAACATTGACAGCCCTTCTCAGATGTTTACATCAAAAAAGGCAGTGACCAATGACAGGCATGGAAGTTTGTTATGGGGCAGCAAGGTTGATTTGGACCAAAACTTCATGTATGATTTATGAGGGTTCCCTGACTATATATCAAAATGTTCTGTGAATTTTTTTAATTTATTTTTATTTTTTTGTCAAGTTTGTAAATTCCTAAATCTGCCTTAAAACATCATGAAGTCATAGGGTTGATCCTCCATGCTCCCAGTTCCCAAATATAGTATAATGTACTGTGAATCTTAGGGTTGATCCCCCATGCTCCTAATTCTCAAATCTGCTTCGATATACTCATGATGTCCTGACTGGGCTGATCAATGTCCAGGATAATAGGAACTGGGGACACTCTCGTGTCCTGGCACATGTAGGCACCATCGTGATATGGCTGAAAAAATGTTAAAAATGACGTTAAATCCTACTCACTCACTCCTGTGATGTCATAGGGTTGATCCTCCATGGCACTTCTCTAAATCTGCCTTAACTGGTTGACTGCTGGATTCGCTCACTCCTGTGATGTCATGGGGTTGGTCCTTCATGCCCCCATTCCCTAAATCTGCTTTAACTGGTTGGCTGCTGGATTCTTGTTTGTACTGCAGAAGTACTCATTTTTACATTGTACTGCACTATTAAATCCGGGTTTCATGAGCGAAAATATCATCCATACGCATGTGCTTATATTGCCTTAAAAAACAAGCGGTCCATAATAGGTCCACTATAGTAAGTCACGACCATAACAAATCTGAATACAACTGACCATGTTTAATATTTTCATGGAACAGTCGTGAAAGAGCTCTGTGTCTTTCCCAAATATCTCTCAAGGTACAATTTCACATTTTGTACACGACCAACAGCTCTGTGGTCAATGAATATAGGAGATATAATTTTGTTTCTTACATGCATATGTACAAAGGACTAGATAAAGTAGTTCTGCCACCAAATTGATCCCTCAATAAGCCCCTGGGCCTAGTTTAAGTTTTTGTTTGTTTTTTTTGTAAATTATTGGTTTGAAAATGAGAATGAAAATCTCCAAAATATAGCTCATCCAGTAACAAATACATGTATGAGGCTGATAGTTTTGAGCTGCACATAAAAGCTACAGCAAATATAAATAAATATAAATAATATGGAGAGTTTCAATGTTCAAAAACACTGAAATAGATATTTTTAAGGGAGTAGAGGATGTTCGTTCCCCTGGTCTTGGGGCTACAACATGGTGATTTGTCAAATTTTCCAAACAAGCTGAATTTCCTAACAAAGATACCCAGACATCTCAAAAATGGGATAAAAATCAACAAAAGACACAACAGAACCATTTATGTGTTTAAATACTAGTGGTTCGATAGTGTGACAGGTCTGATCAAAAAGTTGGCATTTTAGATTCAATGGTTGGAGAGTGCAAAGTGCTCCAGAGGTTGAAAATTGTGCCTCTGGATTTCCCCGAAATTAACTACACCCACCCTGATTCCCCACCCCCATCCCCTCCTGGAAATAGGACTGGAAAGGCTCAGTTTATCTGTTATATCGCTAATATTTTCTTAGAAAGTATGGTGTCCTCCTGTTTTTATTATTTATTCAACAAGAACTACATGTGTTTAGTATTATATAGCAAAATGGGGAAAAATTTGACCTCTGGAAGTTTGTTTTATTGAGCATCAAGCAAGCAAAAATTCAAATCTTCCTATGTATTCAGTGTTATGACTTTTAAGAGGTATACATGCATTTGGCTGCCTTATTTTATTAATGAGTATGGTCACCCATGATTTTTTTTTCTCATGAGTCATCTTCTCTTAACTTGAGGAAAAATACTGAAATTTAAAAAAACATTCAACCTCTAGAAATGAACTTCCTCTACAGCCTTAATATTTAACTGCTAACTGAACAACATAAAGGCTTCCTATATATTCTACATCTAGATCTATTTGAAGATTTCAAAATTGAAATCTGATGCACCAAAATTGACAAAAGTATTTTTCATCATAATATTTTGCAAATATTCATATATACAACCAAAATACCCTCAATGATACATACATAACCTTTCAGATCTCTATTGCATGCCAATTGTGAGATATTGCAACTTTCCACGAATCTATTACAACAATAACAAAATCAAGGTTTAACAGAAAACGAATTTGAGGCTTGGATAACAAACTGTTTTTGTCAAGTATGCTATATTTAGACTGATTGTACATCCTAAATTCTTCTGTTGTCAGAGTATCTTAGATATTTCAGATTCTGTTTTTACAATAATATCTAATGTACCATATACAATAAAAAAAAGGGTCATGTACACAAAATATCTAGTTTTTAATGCTGAACTCAAAGTGCAATGTCATGGTTATATATACCAATACTTTGATTGCTAAACTGGACTGATTTCCTCAAAACTTTTTCTATAGGCCTACACATTTGACATTTGGCAAAAAAAAAGAAGTTTGGAATGACGTTAATCAGTTATTCTGTCAATATACTATACAGGGATTCGTGTTTAGCATGAGTGATAGCTCACCTGCACGCAAACACTCACGTAAATTCATGTCACGAGAGTGATTTTTAGCTCACGTAAACTGTCACATTTTATATTGTATTATATTGCAATCACTCGCCTGACTTTTGAATACCCTCTCCTTAATATTTTGACGTGAGCTATTTTTAGCTCGCGCACTAATTCTAAACACGAAATCCTGCTATAACTTTTCCATCTGAAAAGAGAAATTAATAGAGAAATGACCTCCCGTCCCAAGTCTTTTCCACAATGAATGGTATCACTCTTCAGTTGTGACTGTTCATTGGGACACCATTAAGACCATACAAAGTGTCTGGCAGCATCTTCTCAGAAAAAGCGTGCATGCATCATATTGTTGGGGGAGTGTTGGGGGTGGGGGAATTCAACAAATAAGCAAATATCTGAGAGTAAGCTTATACGGTGTTACAGTAATCCCTCTAATAGTTCAACCCCCATATCAAAATTCAATCACCCCCTATTTTGGGGACAAAATTCAATTGCTGGTTCTAATAAGTTTATCTGAAATCTTGAAAATAACAGAGAAATAATGGATTATATTTATGATTTTGAACAATATTGCCAATTTCCTACTCTAATAAATTTGATCACCATATTTTATGGTGAGAAATTTCACTTCCTGTGATTGAATTATTAGAGGGATCACCATATTTGAAGTATTATTCAACCACACCCCATGTGTTTTACCAAATAACATTATTACATGTAAAGAAGGAAGTCCAGGTGGGATCTAATTACAATTGATCCTACCTCACAACCAATCGGTGTGCAGAAGGGTAATAGGATTGAAATGGATATCAACATTTATCGTCTGCCTGTATCTTCTTGTACATCCTTTTGCCGTACATCATGGAGCCAATTAAAGTTGGAGAACAGTTTTTTTTTATCTCCAGAGATTCATTCAAAGTTGTTGATGTCATTAAACATTTTTGAATGTATGATAGATACACAATCCAATCATTGGATGACGGGAGAATTTCATATGTATTCTAAAAGTAAAACCAAGGGTCGCGCTTGCATCATTTTGATCATTAATGGCATTTTAGCACGCCCCTATAGCTGGCATACTGTGGACTCTCCAACCCATGTCGATTTCCGGCACACAACTGGCAGGTGTTGCTTGCTACGATTAATTGGCGGGCCAAAGCATTTTTTGTTAGGTATAGGGGTGTTAATCCAGTTTTAAATACACAAGAACATCTTTCTTTTCAGGAAACATCTCCACATTGTGCCATTTTCAGTATGGTAGAATAGAAATAATTCCTTGTTTACCGTGGTAAAAAAAAAACCTACAGCCTTCGTGGCCAAACTTTAACTCATCCTATTGCAGCCCGATCTATTCTAGGTGTTTTACCACAGTGGACAAGGAATTATTTCTTTAATATATCTCCTTCATTGAGCAATAAGAATGTTATATTAATTATCCATATTTTATATTATTATCCATATATCATACTAATATTTAATAATACATGTATAACAAATAATTCTTATCCATCAACTTTTCTTATATTTTTCAGTTTTCAACTTTCTCAGGAGATCTTGCTACCCATTGGCTTTTCACTGTGAAGAACGCAGTAAAAGTCCACGTGTGTAGCAGGAGACCATATAGATGTATTCTCCAGTCATAATACTACTCGTCACGCAAGTCGCTTATCCATGCGAACCAAGGTGGAGCTGACTCAGGACGACAGCCATTTGACGGACACGCGAACGCTTAGCGCACCAGCGACTTGTCACTGTGAAGAACGCAGTACAAGTCTATCAATATTAAGCGGCTGAATCCAGTGTTTGACAGAGCTTTCAACGAGTTTCTGTTGATCTCAATCTGCCCTTCATACACTACCATGGGCACCATGCTTCTGCTGTGAGAAACACTGCATATATACAAACACACCTGTTACTGTATCATAGTCTGTCCTATGTTTTGGTATTTTGTGATCTAAAAGTTATTTGGTGTAGACTTTAGTTTCTCATTAGTCTGATATTCTCAGTGTATATGATATTTTCATTAGAGTGAACACTTTTATTGTCTTTATTTTGTATTATATTTAAAAAAAAATATACATTCATACTGTATTAAATCTAAAAGTGAACAAATTTTTTTGGAAAAAACAATCTGTTTTTGTTAAGAATTTATGATAAACTCAATCTAATTCTTTTGAGATTGTTGAGCAGGAAAAATGAGATTTTGTACTTTTCCTCATGAACAAAGTTTGTTTTTTTGTGATATATTTAGCTGAAAATTCATTATTATGTAGTGGCTTAATGGGGAAGTGGTAACAATTTCCCAAATAAATTGTGGAATCGAAAAGGCTATGATACCCGTAATATTAAATAACACACCCTTTTTGAAAATATGAGTGACATACACATGCGGGAGGTTTCTCCGACTGGATCCACTTCACCCCCTAACATTGCCGGTAACATCGAGGGTCTCGTCGCCTCGTCCCTGCATGAAGGTTTGCCGAATGTTCCAGGAAGAACGCCACTGGTCAATGCCGTCGTTACCGTCGCCCATGATGTTTCCACTTCAAGACCATCGAGTAGCGCATCATCTGAAGATGCACAGTCGAGTGAGATCGCCAATATGGTGGTCACCTCCTTGAGAGAAGGAATGAAGACCATTGGTGGAGAGATCCAATCAAATATGACCCCGGAGACTTTGATCAAGGCCGCGGGACTTCTACAGGCCAATGGTCAAGATGTAGTAGAGGTCGTACAAGACGAGTTCGGAATCCAGACGGTTCGCTTAACTCGCCGTCAATCACCCACATCTAACGGAGCTGCTGCCAGTGTTCAGCAAGAGGGTGTCACTGTGCAGTATGTTAGCGACATGGGGGATGCAGAGCAAGGTCCGAATGCCACATTTGCCAGTCCAACTGTGGTGGGCACAAAAACACTCGCATCAACCGTACAAATTCTCTCCCCTTCTAGTTCTACCCCAGGCCTTCAGGGGGTGGATATTGATAACCATCGAAGTTGTTTGATTTGTGGCGACAAAGGGTCCGGATATCACTACTCTGCCTTCTCCTGTGAAGGATGCAAAGGCTTCTTCAAAAGAACCATTCAGAAGATGTTAAATTATGCGTGTAAGGGGGGCGGGGATTGTGTTATCAACAAATACACACGAAACAGCTGTCAACACTGTCGATTCCGCAAGTGTATGGAAGTTGGAATGAAGAAAGAAGGTCAGTATGTATAGAGTGTAACTTGAAATATATCATTCTGAATTTAGATTTTACTCCATTCTTACGAAAAACATTAAATTAATTGAAGGTAATTTAAACAATCTTGATTGTCTTATGCCTTTGGTGCTCACAGTGCGACTCCTTAATCCTGCTCTCATTCCTCTGGCTGTCAATCACTGACCGTGCAAACTGAGTGCCGATCTGCTGGTTCACAATGTCATCATCAGCTTCATTCAATGTTGTGTCCAGTACCAATCAATGCTTGAAACAAAATCACTGCATAAAATATAAAAAAATAAGTTTCTGAAGATCTTTGGGTATTGCCTATACATACGATATTATTTTCCATCACTTGTGATTAATTCTCATTTAAACGGAATTTTATTTCATTTTATTGCAAGGTTTAGCTTTTTATACACCCGCCAAGAGGTGGATATATTATGTTACATGGTGTTTTCCGTCTGACTGTCTCGTTTTCAGTCTCTATCAATTGCAGTTTTCTGTCAACAGTCCCAATTTTCAGTGAATGTATTCGTTAGGTAAAGACAATGTGCCGCATCCAGAAATTGAGATTGAGGTGAGGTCAAAGGTCAAGGTCACTGTGGCCCATTAAATCATTGAGAAGTGCAAATTTTTGTTACTTCATAGACATTAGCTGTAGAAGATGTGTTGAGTATAGCACCAAACAGGTCAAGGTAAAAAGGTGAAAGTCACTGTGATCCCAAAATCAGGAAATCACTATAACTCGCAAATTCTCTTTAAATGAGTAGTCATTTGGAGGAGACAATTTGTTGCATTCCCAAAATGAGGTCACCGTCAAAGTCACTATGGCTCAAAAAAATCTGGACATCATTGCCAATTGTCTTTTTCAGTATATATATCTTTGACAGTTTCTATAAACATTTTACAGTTGCAATTTTTTGAGTGGATAAACTATGGGGAGACAATGGGCGCTTTTCATTATCAAGCAATGCCGGGTTTGCTTGGGCAAAAATATTGAAACACTCACTCAGAGGCTTTGCATCAGTGATGCTGGCCACGCAATACCACAGCCGATGTAACTGAATATTGTTAACATGGTGAGGACTTTTTCCGTCTTATAAAATTTTCAGAAAATGTTCCTTTGATTTCAAGAGTGACAATTTGAAATGACGCTCACACAAGGCATTGCTGACCAGTGCTTCCGATTATTTTCTGAAGATGGTACCCATATGTGGCTTGGCAGTACTGATAAAATAAAGTGCCAATGTGTTGAAAAAAATGTGCCTAATAAATCAGAAAAACATGACAATTGGATTTTTTTTTTTACTTCATACATTCGGGGTAGCAGTGGTGTTGTATACCCGAGTTGAGTTCAAGGGCAAAATGTGCAGGTCACTGTGACTTCAAACTCAGGAAATCATTAAAATCGCTATTTTTTTAAATGGTTGGTAGACAGTGTGTCACATGCCAAAATTGAGATACCAGTATTTAACTGGCCAAGGATCAAAGTCAATGTCATTGTAACCCCCAAAATTATGGTAATCATTGAAAATTGTATTTTTTCACATTAGGGGGAGATAAATTGTTGAGTACAAAAGTAGAGGTCAAAAGGTCAATTGTCAAGTTCACTCAGCCCGAAGATACTTGGGAATCTTGATTTGGTGTTATAACGGGGCTGTCGAATGTGACCAGATTTCGTGTATAGGTCTACTACCAAGTCATTGCAAACATATTCATTTTGAGATGTGATCCGTCCAGTTTTAGATTGTGCATTGTATCCAGTCCTCCATATATACATTGGCATCAACATGGAAGAAACGTCCTGGTAATAGTCACTGAATTCCCAAACAATGCTGTATTTTGGGAAAGCTCCAAAATTAATCTGTTAGTTTTGCAGGCGTATATTGAAGCCAATTTTTGGCTCTTGGTATATCTTATTTTAGAGTGCTAGTCATGAATTTGTGGACCTACAATGTCCATATTTGCCAATGACTTGATGATAATGATTTACACTGATGATCTTGTTTATTTTCAGCTGTTCGTGAGGATCGCTCACCAGGAGGAAAACATCGACACAAACGACAGAGAGTGGAGACTCCTTCAAGAGGTCAACAAGCACCCACAGCCACACAGAGCGAGAAACCCGTTTTTACTGATGCGCTTATTGATGCTCTTGTTGATGCAAAACCTTTCCTTGTTCCAAAAGTGGACTGTAAGTTGACACACTTTCCTAAATTGACTGTTAGTTGACACACTTTCTAAACTGCAGTGTTACTCAACACAGTTTCCTAAGGTGAACTGTTAGTTGACACACTGTCCTAAAGTAGACCGTTAGTCGACACTCTTTACTAAAGTGGACTGTTAGATGACACACTTTCCTAAATTGGACTGTTAGTTGACACACTTTTCTAAAGTGGACTGTTAGTTGACACACTTTTCAAAAGTGGACTGTTCGGGGACACACTTTCCTAAAGTGGACTGTTAGTTGACACACTTTCCTAAAGTGGACAGTCAGTTGACAAACTTTCCTAAAGTGAAGTTGACACACTTTCCCAAAGTGGACTGTAATTTTACACACTTTCCTAAAGTGGACTGTTAGTTGACACACTTTCCTAAAGTGGACCCTAAGTTGACACACTTTCCAAAAGTGGACTGTAAGTTGACAGACTTTCCTGTAAGTTGACACACTTTCCAAATGTGGACTGTAATTCGACACACTTTCCGAAAGTGGACTGTAAGTTGAAATACTTTCCTAAAGTGGATTGTAAGTTCACACACTTTCAAATGTGGACTGTAATTTGACACACTTTTTGAAAGTGGACTCTAAGTTGACACACTTTCTTAAAGTGGATTGTAAGTTGACAAACTTTCCTAAAGTGGACTTGTGACGCTTTTTCGACCTTTTCAAAGAAATTGTAACACCCATTATTACATCAGCTCTGCAGATATCAAAATGGCTCTTCAACATCCTTATCATATTCATGCATGACAGAGGTTAAAGGTGAAAAGTGCCCCAAAGTTGGTATCTCAAGCCTGACTGATTTTAGAAAATGAAATCCATACCATTTTCTACACTTGTTTGATTCTGGTTTGTGATGTCACATCAGATCATTTGGCGGGACATCAGTACTTACAACTTCCAGTCATCGGGTGACTGGTCTGACAGGACGTCACAATCAAGGAAAGATAAGCGATGATGGTTTGCAAATCTGGATTCAGCCTGCCTTGGGGTACTAAGTTTTTAAAAGCTTCTAGCAGACAAAAAACTTCAACTTAAGCGAAGTATATATACCAATACTTTTTGTCCCCCGCCACAACGCGGCCGGGGACTTTAAAATGGTTCTTGCTTCTTTGTGTCCGTGGATGTCCGTGTACGTCCGTCCATGTCTGTTCGAAGCGATAACTTCCTAACGCTTTGTTGGATTCTTCCGAAATTCGGAATATGCATTCCTTGCGGCAAGACGCCAGTCCGTATTGCATTTCAGCAACATCTGCCTGAAGGTGGCGCCGCTAGTTCTTGCTTCTTTGCGTATGTGGATGTCCGTGTACGTCCGTGCATGTCTGTTCGAAGCGATAACTTTCTAACGCTTAGTTGGATTCTTCCGAAATTCGGCATACGCATTCCTTGCGACAAGACACCAGTCCGTATTGCATTTCAGCAACATCTGCTTGAAGGTGGCGCCACTAGTTCTTGCTTCTTCGTATCCGTGAATGTCCGTGTACGTCTGTTCGAAGTGATAACTTCCTAACGCTTTGTTGGATTCTTCCGAAATTCGGAATATGCATACCTTGCGACAAGATGCCAGTCTGTATTACATCTCAGCAACATCTGCCTGAAGGTGGCGCCACTGGTTCTTACTTCTTTGTGTCCGTGGATGTTCGTGTACGTCCGTGCATGTCTGTTCGAAGCGATAACTTCCTAACGCTTTGTTGGATTCTTCCGAAATTCAGCATTCGCATTCCTTGCGACAAGAGGCCAGTCCGTATTGCATTTCAGCAACATCTGCCTGAAGGTGGCGCCACTAGTTCTTGCTTCTTTGCATCCGTGGATGTCCGTGTACGTCCGTGCATGTCTGTTCGAAGCGATAACTTCCTAAAGTTTTGTTGGATTCTTCCAAAATTAGAATACGCATTCCTTGCGACAAGACACCAGTCCGTATTGCATTTCATCAACATCTGCTTGAAGGTGGCGCCACTAGTTCTTGCTTCTTCGTATCCGTGAATGTCCGTGTACGTCTGTTCGAAGTGATAACTTCCTAACGCTTTGTTGGATTCTTCCGAAATTCGGAATATGCATACCTTGCGACAAGATGCCAGTCTGTATTACATCTCAGCAACATCTGCCTGAAGGTAGCGCCACTGGTTCTTGCTTCTTTGAGTCCGTGGATGTTCGTGTACGTCCGTGCATGTCTGTTCGAAGCGATAACTTCCTAACGCTTTGTTGGATTCTTCCGAAATTCAGCATTCGCATTCCTTGCGACAAGAGGCCAGTCCGTATTGCATTTCAGCAACATCGGCCTGAAGGTGGCGCCACTGGGTCAAAATAGATTTTTTTTCCGTGTACATCTGTTCGAAGCGATAACTTCCTAATGCTGTGTTGGATTATTCCGAAATTCGGAATACGCATTCCTTGCAACAGGACGCCAGTCCGTATTGCATTTCAGCAACATCTGCCTGAAGGTGGCACCACTGAGTTTCTCTTCTGAGAAATGAGTTCCAGTCAAAATGGGCCAATTTTGCTATATGAAATCATTCTATTCCACATCATATGATTTACCCTAAAGCTTTTGCATGAACCATATTTTATTTCAGAAGTATAATGTGAAATAACTGGCGGGGATTTCCCCGCAGTACTGAATCCCTGATTTTTGAATTTCGTGTCATCTTAAACGAAGGACAACATTTCCTTCAATTTTACTAACAAATAATTGTATTGCACATCATAGGATTTACCCTGAAGCTTCTGCACGAATCATTTGTCTACACACGTATATTACTATATTAATTACAACTGTGTTCCTAATGTTTGGGTGCACACTGTGCATATGATCAATTTCCTGAATTGAACTGAATTCAACCTTGCTGGTCTTCAGACTGACAGATGATGGCATGCAGTTGTCAGTGCAGTTGTTCATGTACAGGGAGCTTTCTATGAATGAGTTGCAACCCCAAAAGGCTTAAAATTTATCAGGCACAGATCCATGTTTTTACCCCTCGGCCATTTTTGGCCATGGGGTATTGTCATCATCTTGTACGTCCGTCTGTCCGTACGTCCGTTCGTGAGCGAGATAGCCGGAAAACTGTTTCGCTGATGAATTCCAAATTTGGTATGCTTATTTGCCTAGTCAAGGACCAGAAGCCTATAGAATTGGGACCTGATTGGGTGGGAACCTTAGCAGCCATCTTTAATTCCATGCAAAATGGATAATGATCCATATCTCGGAAACCATTCAACTGTTCAATACGAAATTTGATATACATCATCGATACATCAAGCAACTTTCAACGAATTACCAAACAGGCTTTTCTGATTAGCTGGGAACCCTGGAGGCCATCTTTAATTCATGCGAAATCGATAATGATAGCATACATATCTCGGTTACCATTCAATTGTTTTATATGAAGGTTGGTATATATCATCAATACATCCAGATACTTTGATTCGGGACCTGATTGACTGAAAACCTTTGGTGGCCATCTTTAATTTAGGCAAAATCATTAATGATCTCTATCTCTGATTCCGTTGGAGTGCTCAGTGTAAAATTTGGTATACATCATTGATGCATCAAGAGACTTACGATGAATGACAGATCTGGTTTCTCTGATTGGGCGGAAATCTTGGCGGCCATCTTTAATTTATTCAAAATCTTTAATGATGTTTATCTCTGATACCATTCAAATGTTCTATACGAAACTTGATTTACAGCATCGATGTATGAAGAGACTTGCATTAATGAATAACCACATTAGTTCCTCTGAGTGACGGGAAGGATGGGCAACCATCTTTAATTTATGTAAAATCATTAATGATCTCTATCTCTGACACTGTTCAAATGCTCAATGTAAAATTTGGTATACATGTACATTATCGATGCATCATCTCGGTTACTTCTACACGATGTGCCTAGGATACAGTACTATACTATACACAATTTTTTGTAATTCAGCATCGCAGAAAACCACCATCGATTGCGTTTTCAATGGTAAAAGGGTTAGGAAAGAACTAAAAATACACTTCAATGCAGAGTGATTTTGATTGACGCCAGAAATCGCTCAGAACGCTTCTTCGGCGATCTAGACCCAAGGAGCATCTGGGGCCTGGGCGGCCCCTGGATCCTCACCTAAAGTGCAATGATAGTGGCCGTACCACTTTGAATTTGCTTCCGACGCCCCTGTATTAACAGACAGTGTCAACGTACTGTTCCAGCTGTCTCCCGTTCAGTGATTGGTCATTCGACCCCGCCATTTTAAGCTAATACGAGCATTTTCATTGGATCACTATTAGATAAGACCCACCCCAATCTTCATACACAACCATGTGACTGTCTCAGTTGACTGATGACATAGCGCGGCCTCGTTTTTGATTTCAAAATCTGCCGTCTAACTGGGAAAATGTTGTTGTTGCTGCATCAGCCGATCATTAGCCCCCTGTAGAAGATACTATAGGCTAATACATGTAGGCTACCATGCCATGAGATGATGCTTGGGATTGCATTTCGCTCACTTGCACCTACAGGTGGCGACAACTGGTGGCAATTTAAAATTTGGTTTCCGGGCAGTAGGTTGAGGATGCCTTCAGCTTCTCGTCAAATTTGGTTTGCAGATAATGCCTTGAGATGTCACTTGGGGATGCTTCTCGGTGCTTCACTGCATGGAAACTATATCACAGAAGCAATCAACTTTCAGTCAATCGTTCTGAGTTGATCTTAAAACTTGGGAAGGCAGAAAGACCCTTCCACATCCAACGCCTATGAAGCAGCAGTTGCCTCCCTCATGTATATCCCCTAAGACCAACAATGCTAAAAAATATTGCTGCCATTTCGGCGGCGGACCTAGCATCCTCTGGCTGCTTGTTATCCTTATTATGCCCCCCCTCTAACTAGAGGGGGGGGCATATAGCGATCGTTTTGTCCGTCCATCCGTCTGTCCGTCCGAATTTCTTGTCCGCGCAATATCTCGGTTAATATTTGATGGACAGGATTGAAACTTGCATGGAATGTGCCCAGTGCCTCGTAGTTGTGCAACGTAGAGTTTTTTCCGAGTTCCGTTATAATTTTCAAGAGTTATGGCCCTTTTTCTGAAATCTCTGTGAATTGGACTTGTCCGGGCTGGATCTTGGTTAATATTGTATGGACATCAAGTATGAAATTTGCACGAAATGTGGTCAGTGCCCCACAATTGTGCAGCATAAAGTTTCTTCACGTTTCGCTTATATTTTCAAGAGTTATGGCCCTTTGTTCTTGAAATATCCATGAATTGGGACTTGTCCGGGCTGGATATCGGTTAATATTGTATGGACAATTATGAAATTTGCAGGATATGTGGTCAGTGCCCTGTAGTTGTGCAGCGTGAAGTTTTTCCACGTTTCGCGTATATTTTCAAGAGTTATGGCCCTTTTTTCTTCAAATCTTTGTGAATTGGGACTTGTAGGGCTGGATCTCGGTTAATATTGTATGGACAAGTATGAGATTTGCATGATATGTGGTCAGTGACCCGTAGGTGTGCAGCGTGAATTTTCTCTGCTTGCGGTTATGTTTTCAAGAGTTATGGCCCTTTGTTTATCAAATCTAAGTGAATGGGATATATTTATTTGTCCAGGCTGGATCTCGGTCCATAACCGATTTGAACCAGGAAAATGGCTATATATTATATGTTATTCTACATTCCAAAGCAGACAATATAGGTCCTGAAGTATGAAATTGCCCCAAAAAGAGTGAATTGGGTGCAAAATTCAAAGTTCATTGATCGCTTCGTAATTTCACCACAATATACTCTCAAGGAATGTAGGTCTCATAACCAGGTCACATTTTTGGATTTGGCGAAGCCCTGGCGACCATCTTGCATCGAAACATCGTATTATCACTTGTTGGTTGATACTTGGAATATGTATTATGTAAGGCATGGCAAAAAAAGTGACTGAAACAGAATTTTTATAATTATCCAAATTAGGCCACCAACCAATAAAGAACAGAACAATGGCGAGGCAGTGTCGGATTAAAGCGGAAGGGGGGGCATACAATTGAGCAATCTCTGATTGCTTCCTAGCTTCCTGTGTTTAACCTATATAAAACATGAAATGGAGAATCTAGAAACCTGTGCACTCCACCATTAAATGCTGGAAGGAATGGAAATGTGTGATTATTCTGTTCTCCAGTCTGGAACTGTTGTCATATTGGGGTCCCACTTTATGTGGGATGGGCCTGTCATAACAACTTACATTTATAAGCAGCTCTGGAAGTTGAAGCATTATTGTATACATAACCTATGAAGTTAAGCAGCGTTGAGCTCGGTCAATACTTGGATGGGTGACCGGGTGCTGTACTGGCTGGGCTGATCAGTGCCCAGGATAATAGGAACCGTGGACACTCTCGTGTTCTGGCACATGTACTATGTAGGCACCGTCGTGATATGACTGAAAAAATGTTGAAAACGACGTTAAATCCTACTCACTCACTCACACACCATAACCTACGATTAACTCTGAAAAAGTGTTTTATACCATACGGTTTTCATGTATGACATCCAGTCTAAGTATTTTTACTACTACTGTCTGTCTCTCATCACGAGGGAATAGGATTTTGGGCAATAATTCAGAGCTGGTTTTTCCTTAGAGCAGTGAAATTTCTTTGATCATCGACATTATTTGTGCGTTTTTATCCTGAAATTTAATGGAAAGTCAGCCAAAACGTGGATCAAATTCACCAAAATTAATTTCGCCCTGACAATTTTGCTTGTTAAATTATGACGTCATGGCGGCCAGTCCCAATGTTACATTTATATTTGAAACTAACATGCGAGGTATTGGAGATTTTCTTTGATTCAGAATGGATTTCCTTGAAATTTCACAATAAACAAATAATGATAAAAATGCATAAATTACATATACATGTAGATACTGTGAGGAATTTCACTGCTCTGAGAAAAATCAACTCTTATACATTGCCAAAATTCCTGTCCCTCGTAATGTGAGATGTAATGTAATTTCCTCGTAATGTCTCGTGGGTAAATTCTCAAATAATTCAATCGCAGGAAGTGCATTTTCTCACCCCAGTTGATAAATAAATAAAAACTTTTAATCACATGTAGTGCCTCGTACACTTTAGGAGGAATAGGACCCACTGTCGTGATATGACTGAAATATAGTTGAAAGCGACGTTAAATCTCATTCACTCACTCACTTACACTTAGGAGGTGATTGGATGTTTATATGATGACTGGAGTATTGGAGCATTTTACTTAAGTATTGAAATCATCGATGACCAGGCTTTATGGCATGCCGCTCAGACTTCGAATTGTCTTTTTTAAATGGTTCAGATATTTTGACATCCATTTGTTGAATGACATAAATGGAGAATTCATACTGTACCCTTCTAGTTTACAGCTAATATAGTTTACAGCTAATTTTATTTATCTAAAAAGGTCTCTAAAAATTCAATCTTTTGAGATCAATTTAATTTGCATAAATTTATATGGTACTCCCTTTAATAATTCTAACCCCCCATGAAAATTCAATCCACGTCAATTTTTGGGGACAAAATTCAATTGGTTGTTCTAATAAATTTGATCACCCCCTCAAATCATTGAAATAACGAAGAAATAATGGTTTATTCACATGATTTTAAACCATTTAGTCAACTTGATTTTCTAATAAATTTGATCACCCTTGAACTCAAAAGTGGAAAATCTTTAGATGTGGATATATGCAGATTACTTCTATATATATTGACTGAGTGTCGAATGTTAATTTCTTTGCCCCCAACAGCCTCTGTGACCCTGGATTGTCTAACTCTCAATGAGCTGATGCAGTATGGCTATATGGAGCTGAGGTACATCATAGAATGGGCCAAGAAAGTGCCAGGTATATTCATTCTCATTCCAGTATTATCCCAAGTGGTGATGCTAAACTTTCTTACATTTGTGGTAAGCGATTTCTTTTGGAGGTATACTCATGAGTGTACATTGTGTTTATAAGCAAAATTTCCTTGACTTGTGTCGTTTATTCTCGGCAGACTGTTTTCTTCGGAGATGTATTCTGAAATTGAAGATATAAATTCAGTTGATGATATTTATCCATGTCTTTGATATGTTACCAACAGTAGTACTGTACACATGCCCTTAATAGTAGAGGGTCCTCGCTGGCTATCATACAGCCAGATTCAGCGGCCTTCTTCTCATACAACCTGACTGAGCTGCCTCTCCATCATGCTGTAAAATACTCAGTTTAACCTCTTGATAACTTCAAAATGACTTAACCAAAGGCACATATTTGGAAACCATATAATATCAACTTTTCACTACTCTACGTTTATTTAGATTTCGATGTTGGGTTAAAAAATAATCTGCCTTCGAAACTGGGGTATGTATTTACAACAGAACTGATCTGGGTAGCTCTGTCGGACTGTGTGAAAGTATGGCTGCCAAATCTGCCCTATATGCAGATTATTGACTGCTAGCATTAGCAAGAAGCCTTTATATACGTATGACCTTTTTGATCACCAGGATTTAAGGGGTTGGGAGTTGATGATCAGATGGCTCTGCTCAAGTCGTCTTTTATGGAGCTGAATGTACTACGCTTGTCCTACAGGTCAGTATATTCTAGTCACACAGTCTCCCATTATTGACATATCTTTTATAAGATGATGTAGTAACAGTTTGGCCGTTGTTGGCTCTTCTTTGAAGAATACAAGACAACTTTAGTTTCAACACCATTCTCCGGTGGTGTATAATACCAGTACCATATATGTGTGACATGTGTAAGTAGGCAAAGAGAATAGCCGATTCCATCTCTCTGGTTACTTCTGCCTGAAGTTATGGTGAAGAGTTGGTCGATCTAGTAAACTTTCAGGGTCTGTCTGAGGTTTGTGCTGGATAGGCAGTCCGTGTCTGTGAACAAGCTACAGTTGGCTGCTTTAACTGTTAAATAAGCCATCATATGTCTCCTGCAGCTGGTGGCTGGACATGGTTGAGACATAATTTTCGGTAGGTGACATTTTGGCTCACAACATAGTTATTGTAGAAGTCACACAACACAAGCTGGAAGTGTGTTACAATTGTTTTGATCCATCCATATATGTATAATCTGTAGATAAATCATGTGAACATGAAAATTGTGTTCTATCTGTTTTAGTATCTTAAGGACGTCCGCTGGTGGTAAATCAAAGTAATTAACTTTTTGAATAATGTGTGTTATTGCATTCATAATTGTGTAATATGAGAAAAAACAAAGAAAAAAATATAGGTTGCTGTGCATTTTTGAGCTGTAGGCAACGTTAAGTGGACTGACCCATGCTCAATTTGATAACCCAGAAATCATAGGGAATAGCCCTAGTTTTGAAGCATATTCATGAAAAATTCATATAAATAGTATTTAACTTTTTCTTATATTCTAACTGTTTGCAGATAATCACAATGTCTATCAAAATTTAGCAAATTGGATGGATGTTGGTGTGTAAAATTCTCGGCTAGAAGGCTTTTAAAGGAAATCCCCATCTCTTAACCTAGGGAAGGGAGATAACCCAATAGAAAAACAGGCAAAATGGCTGCCAAAGGCAAAAACCATCAGCGGACATCCTTAAATTCAGTTTTAAAGGGAGAATTAATGAATAATATTTGAGTGCCAAAATGTTATGGACTGAAATGTCTTACCCTTCACATCCTGCCAAAATGTTGTGGGTCAAAATGTCATGGATTCAGATAAAACACAAGTTAAGGAGAGAAGAAGCAGCCTACTGTGTGAACAATTGTTCATAGAACCGGGTACTGATTTCATGAACCCTCACTTGAGGCAATTTTTGCACTTGAAAGTTCAAGTGTACTTAAATCTCCCTTGACTCGAGTTTTTGCTTTTCATGAAAGTTCACTTGAACCTGAAATGGCACTTGAGTGTGGTCGGACCTCCCTTGAAAACCACACTTAAAATAAAAATGTCCTTGAAATGACCAATTTGAAGGGAAATGATGTTGAATTTTTTTTTTTTTTTCATGTGCCCTGCATCATAATGCATGTATGGGCATCGTTCTTCATCTCATAGATCCAAAAATGGCACAAACATATTTATTTGACACCTGTAATTCTACTGATCGGCTCCTGTGCATCAAGCACTTTGAGCAGACACTTCTGCTGGGATACTATTTACTACCAAACCACACAAAAGAGTCTCAAAAAGGCCACTCCAACAGGGGTTCACGGACGTGATATTTTTCGCGGCTCAACCATCAAGCCATATTAAGTTTTAAAATGTTTTTACTTCTCCATTATTTTGTTAAGTTGGAAAAATTTCCTTTGTGCATTGGAAAGTACTCAAAGCATGTCAACGAAGATATTTTTTGGGGGATACCAGAATTGAATTTTTTTGAAAATATTGAATATTTCTGTTAAAAATCCTTCAAATAGTATATTTTTTAGTTTTTTTGCTAATACAGTGTAACCTCTCAATAACACTGTTATTGGGGGACAAAACTTTAACCACCTTATAGATTTTCAGCCTTATAAAAGGGTTGAAATGATATGCATTTATCAGTTTGGGGGACACCATAGCACCCACCTTATATCAGAATCAACGCTATATTGAGGCACCTTATAGCGAGGCTAGACTGTAATATTCAGTTTCTGTTGTACTTTTTACCCAAGAAAAACGGCTGTAAAACTTGTAAAACATCACTTGGCCAAGTGCGGCCAAAAACCTTGAGATTTTTTTAAGTGCACTTGGTCATGTGTGAAAATCGTCCTTGAAAAAACCAAGTCAAGTGAGGTTTCATGAAATCAGCCCCTGCACTGCAAACTTTTTCTGCACCCCTGCCTTCCTCCCTCCCTCCCTTATTATCTCACCTTACGAAGCAAAGGAGGGATATTGTGAGGGAGGAAAGAGGATGTCGTCGTCGGTATCGATGTTGATGTCCCTGGCCTGGAAATGATAAGGTTTTTGGTTTAGCAAATTAACAAAAAATCTAGAAAAAAATATAAAAAAGATATGGGGGGTGGGTATTCCACCTGGGGGTACTACCCCTGGGGAATCCATGGGTGCTCCAATGTTAAAATCCCTATGATAAAGAGTTTTGCGTTTAGCTGAAGTGCACATGTACATCTGAACTTATAAAGTTTGCTGTAGCTGTCAGCTGTCTGAATGATTATGAAACGTGGTACACGTTTCTTATGATTAGAGGATGTACCTATGCAATTTTTGAGATGAAATATTAATTTTTGTCCAAATTATGGCAAATGAAGAGTTTTCCGTTTAACAGAATTGTACATGTAGGCCTCTACATGTACATGTACATAGAAAGTTTGCTGCAGTTGTCAGCTGTCATTGGATGATTATGAAACTTGGTACACATGTTTCTTATGATTAGAGGATGTATCTGTGCTATTTTTGAGATGAAATATTAATTTTGGTCCAAATTATGGCAAAAGAAGTTTTCTGTTTAGCAGAATACATAGAAAGTTTGCTGCAGTTGTCAGCTGTCAATGGATGATTACAAAACTTGGTACACATGTTTCTTATGATTGGAGGATGAGCCTGTGCTATTTAGGAGACGAAATATTAATTTGTGTCCCAATTATGAGGTTTTTTGCCAATACACAGGATTGATCTATCCCACATGGGACTGATGTTATTGTCTGTACCAGATAATCTATTCCAGACATTATTGTCTGTACCAGGTCACCTATTCCAGACTTTATTGTCGGTACCGGATCATCTAAGTCAGACGTTATTGTCTGTATCACATAATCTGTCAGATGTTTTTGTCTGTACCAGATCATCCAGGTCAGACATTGTCTATACCAGATGTGCATGTGTTCTTTGTGACATGAAATATCAAGTATGGCTAAATTAGTGCGGTTTAGACTTCATGCTTTTCCAATGCTAATGTTTTTGTTAGGCAAAAATGTACATGTACACCTCTACATAGAAAGTTTGCTGTACATGTATGCTTTCAATACTGCTGCAGCTTCAGCGGATGACTCCGCAAGCAGAGAAGTTGGGGTTCTCAGAACGCTTCTTACATGTTTGTGTTTCACTGTTAGATACTTGATGGACTGGTTATGTCCTTATAAAAGGGTTTAATATTGCTTGTCACTATATTGCTGATCAAGAAAAAGTTAAATATAATTCTCTCTGTTCTCTAGGTCGGTAGACTTGGAAGACTCTATAAAGTTTGCCGAGGGTTTGGTTGTCCCCATACACTACGCCAGTTCTATTGGCTGGGGCAAGGAGTTAGTCTCGGCCACTGCTGAGTTCGCTACACGACTGAGGGACATTTCCATGGATGAGACAGAATTCTGCATGCTCAATGCAATTGTTCTAACATATCCAGGTACGTTATTGTACTCAATCTATTCATGGTATGAAGAGATTGTCTCTGAGATAATTCCTTAGTAGAATTCTCAATATGTCAAGCCAAACAAACAAACAAATCCTATATCCCAGAGATAACAGTTCTGTGAGGAGCATATTTGGCTGGAAGATTTTGGCCTTAGGGCAATGCTCAATGTTGAACCTGGAGTGCTGTCATGGTTTGAGTTAAATTTGGGAACTGCAGACGTGCATTTGGATATAAAATATGGCAGCTTTCGGATAGAATTGTGGGTCACCCAAACAAGCCCATGTTGACAGTGATGAGTCTTTCTCAGACAATCTCTAGCTGATGCCCAACACTAACATGTACACATAGAAGTTTTTGATGGGATAGTCAGATTTTATTACTTGGATATTCTATAAAATGAAGCAATAAAACATTAAATTGTATACACCCTGTTGTACAAATCCTCCTGCTTTCTTCTGTTGTCATGCAGCGAAGATTTTGTGAATTGTCATCATATTTTGGTGTCAAAATTTTCAGCAATGGGTGTACATGGATGTGGGTGGGGGGGGGGAGGAGTTGTGTCATTCATAATCATGTTGAAGTTCAGATTTCATAATTATAATTTTATGAAAGATTAGGAACTTTTAAAATCATTATATTCCTGGATATAAAATAGGGCCTTATTGCAGAGGGTGTACACAACAAAATCTTTATGCATTCTACATGTTGTAGATCAGATCAGATCAGATACGGTATATGATGTGGAAAATTTATGCTATTCTTCTCACAGACGCTGTTGGAATCCAAGACAAGCATCAGGTGACTGCACTACAGACCCAAATGTTGGATTCTCTCCGTCGCTACATGAGCCACACATACCCGGATGATCATCGGCGTTACGGAAAAATGCTCCTTCGTTTACCTGCCCTGAGAACAGTGAGCGCCAAAGCAGCAGAGCGTTTCTTGTCCCTCTCCATCGATGGTAGTATCCAGCTCAGTGCCTTGGTGTCAGAGATGATGACCTAGCTGATCACATCCTATGTGACCTTGACACACATTGGACTGTTGTAGTCACGTGACTTTGGACTGGCCAACCATCTTCCGGAAGCTAAGAATAGCAGTATCAACATTATGAAAATTAGAAGCTGGGCCAGTGTAGATTTACTATGTATTTCAAAGAGTATTGCAATCCAGTTTTGTTAATTAGATATGTTTTTGGAGTAAGTAGCCAAGTTTGTTTTCAATTCTCATTAAAATCAACTCAATCAGTCGTCCAAAAGTGGAACACATCGATCTATTGCCAAAGGTTTACAAACTCAAACAGCAGTTCAACATGTCAAATTGGACACATTCATTCAAATGACCTCAAGTTGAAAATTCCACTGTAAATCAACAGCCGAACTGTTCTGAGGTCGAAGTTGATGAGACAGTGACGTGTATGGAGATGTCTGAATGCAGCTAGAAAGTTTGGAAATTGTGTACCAGGTAATAATTGATTGAGATCGATAACTATACAGGGTGTTCCAGAAGTCTTGGTCACATTTTGACATTGAATATATTGAAAACTATTGAGGATATACAAATGCATGTTATAGATTCTGAAGCATTACACAAAACTTAATGACTTTCATTTTCAAATGGTACCAGTTTCATCTTACTACCATTCATGGCTCAGCAGATACGAGGATTTGAAATGTGACCAAGACTTCTGGAACACCCTGTATTATGCAAATAAGCCATTCAGCTACACAGTAATGCAGGCACGTCACCACAAGCTGTTCAAAGTACCGGATTGTCACCATCTGATTATTTGAAAGCAAAAAATGTAATCATGGTAATTTAGCATTGTGAAAAAAAACGAAAAAAAAAAAAAAACCCCATCTAAAGAAGTGAACAACCCAACTAATTATTATTATCACTGAATGAGTTCATTCCAATGGGAAAAGAAAACAAAACCAACTACCTGCTCCTTTAAACTGGTTGAATTGGACAAACTGCGATATTCTGTGAAAAGTATAGTAGTCTACCGGTTTATACATGTACTCAATACATAATCTTCAGTTTACCCTTACAGTTGGTGTATGAAATAGGGCAGTGGCTATTTGTTCTTCCACTATATCATTTTTGATAAATGATTGATAATGAAAGTCACATGGTCCTTTATCCAATATTAATTGAACACTATCAAAAGGTGCATATAACCAGATGAGATTTCAGTTCCGCATCGTGAAACCATTCTCATGGCATCAGATTGTATACCTATTATCGCGAGACATATCCTCTGATTTTACTGGGATTGAAATCGAGGCGGACAGTTTTTATGAGAATGACTCACCGCCAATCAGCATCAGCACGTGATAGCTAAAGAAGACATTGTACCATGTGTTCTTGTGTAATAATTTAGCATAAAACTTCTTGATTCTTTTGCAAGATATACTGGATACATTTCCCAAATCTTGCATGCAGATACATGTACATGCTCCCTGTGTCAGTCAAAATTGATACGGATTGAATGCACCTACTCGTCGCTTGTTTCTGCACAGTGCAGTCAGAGGGTGTTACATTTACATGTTAGAAGGTTACAAACTCTGGTAATGGGAGAATGTGATGAAAGCGGAATGTACAATCCAACATCACTGCCTATTATTCTAACATGTATCAACCCAGACCCGGTCAAATCTGACAGTGTCAATTATGGTTGGTTTAGACAGGTTTCCCTAGGTCTCTGTGTGTTGTTTGTGTATGGCAAGCCCCCCCAGGAAACTTGCAAAAAAAAATTTTATGGGAGGGATCAGCGAACCATGGGATTCCACATAGAAATAATGTCTTTAAATCATATGTAAAATGAGCGAATGTGAATTATGTAATAGTATCTTTAGGTGTACTAAACTGACCATCATCTATTCATGTGGTTTGTGTGCGTATTATCTATCTTAATAAATTAATATCCTATCAACGCTCCCCAATCGTACATGTCGCTATATAGGATCTTGGGTATTTCAATTGAATTTGGTGTTCTGAGCCCCCATACTATGGATATTTAATAGCATTATGACATCATGGTCATATCTGGACTAATCTACCTGCACTCGGGGAGGGGAGATAGGGTCATCCCGTCCATTTACCCCAATGTTTACACCAAAGACCAGTCCATATATCTACCCCATATTATGGTGCCACAATGTCGGGAACGCGGCAACATGAAAAGGCTAGCACGGTGTCTAAGTCTTCTCTATCATCAATGTTCCCTTCCAAGCACTATGAAGCATTCTCAGGATTGGTCGACACTTGAGTTGCTGCAAGCCTGTTAGATCCTTCAAGCGACATATCCAAATGGGGGAGCAGATAGAATTTAATTTTAATTAGATTGGCGTACTCTAAGTTCAGTGTTTATCTAAATTCACACATTATCACTGTGAGCGCATCACATATCGTGTTAAACCAGAAAGTCAAAAGGAGTCGGAGGTCCCCCCCCCCCCCCGGCCCCTATGAATTTTTGCTGGATCCGCTCCCTTGTATGGAATGTCTCATCAGTATGTGGTTCAGATAAACAGATCATTTTCGGAATTGTCCTCAGTATGGGTATTTACAGCTCTTCTTCAGTGTAAAAGGAAATTAGTATGGGCCTTTACAGCTTTTGTTCAGTGTAGAAGGAAATTACAGAACCCGATTTACTGGGTTAATTATCCCACTTGAGGAAGTTGATTATTTGCAACAAAGAAATTCCCCGCAACGATTTGGTGTAACACTCATGGAATATAATTGACAAAGGATCTGCTGCAAGTTGTATTGTCAGTCTTTTGTCTAGGATATTATCTTTTCAATGGGAGGTCTTACACCAAAGCCTGGCCAAATTCCCACCCCATAGTACCCGTGTATTGATTATGTGGAGACAGGATACATCCTATTCCATAAGTGTAATGTGTTTGTACAGAAACGCTATGTAGAGGACATCAGAGTGTTTTGGTAAACTCTTTATGTTCAATATTCTTCAAATACAACAGGCTTTTGAAATCATGAACATTTATTCCCATTTAACTTTCAACAAAAGGTTCTACCTTTTTACAGTTAACCACATTGCATATTAGAGGGTCATTAACACACATGCTGGCTGTACTATGAGAGAATAATGAATTGAGGAATATGTGAATATGGATACAGTTTCAGTGGCAGCTACATGTGTGTACACCTGATGGAAAGGGTTCTTTCATGGTACTTGATCCATATTAGTAAAATCTGTCTGATAGTGGCATTTGTGTAGATTCCAGGCATACAAAACTTGAAAATTCACATCTCTATTTGGATATATATTATCCTCGTCTCTTCGACTAGTTATTCCTACGAAGTAGGCTCTCATTTGCAAATTGTCCGGTAATGAGCGAGTCCATCCGAATCCTTTCGTCGGCAAAATAAGGAGAACCATTGACATTAGAACCTTGATTTTTGGCATGAAGGTGCATTAGGGGACTGTTACCAGCAAGTTCTGAGCTGACCTACTTTCGATGAAAATTTCTGGTGATGATTTTTGATGAAAATCACTGGTGATTCCGACTTGGCTAGTGCCCATCTTAATATAGGCAGGATTTCAGCTTGGGGTGGGGGGATTTCCAAGAGTTCAGTTCGCATCAGAGTCCTGATGCCTACCCTACTTCATAGGTCCTGTGACATTAGTCACACTGCCATGTAATTAGGCATGTATATTATTATCCGGTACAAGTGAAATACGAGTGTTAAAACAACATTTCTGCGCCATTATGAACCAATTTATAGTGCTACTTCAGTCCAATCAGTATAATTTTACATACTGGGACTAAAGCAAATTTCTCGACAGATGTACATATTTTTGCAGTAACTGGAAAATTCGAGCAAATGAATATCATTTAAAAGTATAAGACTACAGTGAGAGATGCAGGTATGGCTTTTAATCCTTGGCACATTAAATCCAGACGATAGCATAATTAACAACATCTGAGGAGTTTATCTGCAGAAGTAGTAAAAAAAATATCCCCCTTGCAAGAGGGGACAGAACTTGGGTAGTTCCTTGGTCTGTTTAAATTGGTTCATTATGCGATCTTATTGAAGAGTCCCTCTTGCTGTAGAAATACAGAAGTTGTCTGGAGTGTTGTGGGATTATAGTATGTGAAAGAACAGAATTGTATTATTGATGTTTTCAATGTGAAATTCTGAATTTACGAATATGAATACATATTAGAAATTTACTGTCCTGTTGTTTTTCACAAATTGACACATTCTGCATATTTGACAGGACAACTGGTAGCGTGAAATCTTGAATAATACACACAGGGGTAAATCATGCAAGGTTTGAAATCTATCGATGGTAACCGAGACATGAACTGGACAAATTTTGGATGGACAGGATATTAAAGGGCCACAACTCAGTGCAAAATCATCGAAGCACGTAAAAAAAATATGGACCGTACACACCGGCAAGGTACTAGGCATCTTCCATTTGTAAATTTCGGAGTAATGGTCCAGACAAAAAAAATGTTGCCAACGAAAGGTCCACAACTCTGTGGGAAATCATTGAAGCACACAATACGAAGCTGTGCATCTGAAAATCCCTCGGCTCTGGGCGCCAGCCATTCATAATGTATTCAATTTGAACTGTACTACTTTCAAGACGTCCGGAACACCAAGCAGTCAAGTGACAAATTATCAATTTTGCAATCAGAAATGGCCCCTAAGTTTTCTGTTCAATCAGAGGAACCAGCAGTCATTACCTGTCTCTTGATGTATATCAAGCATCATACTGAACACTTGAACAGTATCAAAAGATATACAGATCATCAATGATTTTACATAAATTAAAAATGACTGCCAAATTTTCCATCCAATCATTCATTTTTAGTCCCTTGATGTATTGAGGATGTATTGAAATTCTTGCCTCAAACAGTACCCGAGGTATAGATTTTGCATAAATTAAAGATGGCAATCACGTTTTCCACCTAATCAGAGAAACGGGTCGTCATTAATTGTAAGTTTCTTGATGTATCATACGAAGCACCTGAATGGTATCAGAGATAGGTCATCAATGATTTTGCATAAATTAAAGATGGCCACTTATCCTTCCTGCCACTCAGAGGAACTGATGTGGTTATTCATTGCAAGTCTCTTGATACATCGATGCTGTATACCAAGTTTCGTCTGGAACTTAAATGGTATCAAAGATATACATCATTAAAGATTTTGCATAAATTAAAGATGACCACAAAGGTTTCCACCCAATCAGGGAAACTGGTTTGGTCATTCCTTTAAAGTTTCTTGATGTGTCAATGATCTATACCAAGTTTCACACTGAACGGCGGAATGGTTTCCGATATACACAAGATTAATGGTTCCGCATAAATTAAAGATGGCTGCCAAAATTTCCAACCAATCGGGTCCAGATTCAATAGGGTTCTGGGTCACGAGCATATGGATGTGCACTGCAAGTTTGGTGTGCCTAGGATAAGTCGTTCTAAAGATATTTTGATAACGAGGAAAGCTGTGATGGTTTCACATAAATTAAAGATGTCTGACAAGTTTCCAACCCATCGGGTTCAGATTCAATAGGGTTCTGGGTCACGAGCATATGGATGTGCACTGCAAGTTTGGTGGGCCTAAGGTAAGTCGTTCTAAAAATATTTTGCTAATGAGAAAGCTGTGATGGACAGACGGATGGTGTACATGACAATACCCTTCGGCCAAGGGGTAAAAAAAAATCCCAGAAAGTGCAGATCTGCAAGGTACTGAGCATCTTCCATGTCAGTTGCGAATTTGTTAGTAAGAGAGATATGGTCCAGAAAAAAAGTGTTACCGGATATGATAAAGGGCCAGAACTGCGGGGAAAATCATCAACGTGCGTAAAAAACCCGAGTGTACATTGGCAAGGTACTGGGCATCTTCCTTGTAAATTTGAAATTGTTGCTGGGCAGATAAAGGGCTATAACTCTTTTGGAAATCAACGAAACGCGTAAAAAATCTGACAGTGCAATCGCTAAGGTACTCTTCCATGTAAGTTGTCCATCAAACAGTAACCAAGATATGGACCGGACAAGCAATCATTTAAGCTTGACCGTATGACCAGACATACATGCCGATTACAAAGACTCCGCAGCCTGATGAGCGGTAAATCGAAAATGTTTCAGGAAATCCTAGCGAGTGAATAGGATTTAACGTTGCTTTCAACTATAATATTTCAGTCATACCACGACGTTGGATCCTATTCCTTTTCACACCCGGAAACCCCAGGGTGCCTCAGTCGCCTCTTATGACAAGCTGTCTGAGGAGCTGAGGCCTATTCTTACCATGACCTGTGGTGTACACGACGACATCCCAGGTCAATCCCCGGAAGCCCCACGGGGCTCAGGAAATCATACCGCAAACTGTATCAATGGTTTCGGGACAACAGTCTCCATATTTGTCTGAATCATACACCAGTTTATGACATTTCAATGATCATACATGACCGGACAAGTTGCATTCACAAAAAAGAATACCAGATGGAAGTGGTTCTTTTCAATGAGCAAGGGGCATAACTCAGAAAAGATGTCAGATCAGGTTGAACAGGTCACGTGCACATCTCCACATGGTGATGATAATGTGTGGCAAATTTCAAAAGAGTCTTGTGACGAGTTGTTTTCACAATATAGCTGATGGAAGTTTCTCCAACGATTAAGGGGCAAATGCACTACTTCACAGGTGTGGCAAATTTGAAAGAATCCAGCAAAACCTCCGAACTGCAGTCACAAGAAAAGGTAGCTGATGGAAGTAGTTTGTTTTATGATCAAGGGGCACAACTCGGAAGAAAATGTTGCATCGGGTCGAAAAGGTGACCTGTACATTTCACGTGGTGATGATAATTTGTGGCGAATTGGAGAGAATCCATCAAATGGACTGAGGTGTTGCGTTCTCAAGAAAAGCTAACGTACAATGAGCAGGCAAAGCCATTACTATAATATGTCCCGTCGGGCATATAAAAATACATTATTTCTCAGTGTCTCAATTTGCCTGCTTACATGTATCAGTATTCAATTTGGCTAAGAAATGGTAACTATTCCCCCGAACCCTAAATACACTAGCCAGGTGTGCTCGACAGCAGAAGTGACTTTTCTCCGAGAACTACTGTCTATGAAAATATTTTGTTTCATTAAAAGCATGCCCAGCTGTAAACAATGATGTTTCATTCCGAGATGGAAGATTGGTGACCTTGAATTAACAGAGGAATTTAAGTGAGCATCTACAGTCAATAAGTGCTTCATCTCCACGGTAGAATGTTATAAAATACCAAAATAATACATTATTTCCCTTCGAATGACAGATTTTAATACATTCTTAGTACATGTATGGAGGTTTATTGTTTTTTGGACTTTATCTGAGAAGCGATGCGATCCAAGTCTCTCCTGCCCTGGCTGGTTAGGCGCCGTCCACTGGAAAACAAGAAAATCCCGTGTTTATAAGCAGAGTACTTGAATATGCTTTTTTGGGATACACTACAGTGTCAAAGAACTTGGGACTCTTCTGTGGGAGGAGATTACTTTAGTCCATACACAGAGGTTTTGGTAGGGTCAGCATGCCTGTCAGAGATATCAGAATGTATGATCCTGTATTACTGGTTTCAATTCTGTCGCAAAAATTTACAGGATTTGGACCAATGTGCATTTCTCTTCATTTATGAACTTATTTCAGCACATAGTTTAATAATTATGAACAACAGATCAGTTTTTTCACCACTTCATAGGCAGTCTGGGCCTAGCATAGGTCATGGGAGACCACTATTTGTCGCATCATGAATGGAGAGCTTCACTGTTTTCACCATCGCAAAACTTCAGTATTTTGTCTTTGAATTACATTTCAGACCTACCATTTACCATCACGGTAATTTTCTGCACAGGTGTGAGAATAACTTGTTTTCAGATCTTTACATAGAATTGTCACTGGCGAAAATTTTTCCCTTCAGTTTAAAACTGAAAAGGATGTCTGCTCTCCATAAAGTGACAGAAGCAGAGAACAGCACTCTTGAATTTGATGTGGAGAACGAAATTGGGCCAATGTCACTAATAGTTAACATGGTTTTGGTCTATGACCAGATGCACAAGTACTGGTGTAAATTTACCAAGCCTGACAGGCCTGGGAGTTGTTGCGGAGAAAGTAGAACATGGAAACTAGATTTGAAATGCAAATAATTCCGCGCGAATATTTGTGCCAGAATTTGCCCAGAATGTATCTCTGGTCATCTTGAGCTTCCAGCAGCTTATTCCCCCGCTGTGCTGTTCAAGTAAGCATGACAAATCCTCTAATAATTCAATCTAAGAAATTTTGCACCCCATAAAATCAAGGGAGATCAACTTTATTGGATCAGGTTGACAAAATGGTCCACATTCATTTTGATTGAATTTCAACAGAATGATTGTAATATGAGAGGATTCACTGTTGTGTATCGCATTATCTGCTCTTCCTCTTCAATCACCAGTTACATGATTACACTGTGGTATCAACAAGAAAATGGTGACAGACAAATGTGATTAACATGACTAAAGGGATAGTAAACCCTTGAAAGAAGTATGTTGTAAATGAAAGAATAGTTCCATCACTGCCCAAAAGCATTCTTTATTTTTCTGATTTTTTCCAACCGAGCAAACAGCCGATATACTTTGGGTGGTGGCCCATAAGTGCCATTCCTCATTCTTTTTGAGATTTCTCGAGGTTATAACTTTTCTTCAATCAAATATACTTCTATGCACACTGTAATATGGACTAGACATTGATATAGTAACAAATCTGCATGTCTGAGAGGAACCAACCTTGCACACCATGGGCTTCCTACAAAAGTTCCATACAGACAAATGTTGGCGAAATGGCAAACAAATATTTTTGGTCCAGTTGCATAATCTAGGTCCAATTATTTAATCTATGTACATTGTTGTTTAACCATTAAATAAGCAAAGATGTTCAATGTTAAACCTTCAAAATACTTTTATATCGATGTCTACTATTTACTTCCCTACTGAGCCAGCATAACAATGAGTGTTTTTAGGCAATAATTGAGAGAATAGGAAAATGAAATGGTCGTAACAGACCACCATACAAACACATACATTAAATGCGTTATATTCCGTTACAGAATATTGGAAAAATAAAAAAAAATCCTTTGGACAGTGATGAAACTTTTCTTTCATTTATAACATTTTTTTCAAGGATTTACCATTTCTTTCATAATCCAAGCTCAAGAGATAATGCTAATATTTACCCAGTAGTGTCCTTCTCTACAAGTTTCAGTCCTTCCAGAGATTGTAACACTTTTCGTGCCACTGATCTGTTACTTCTACAGAAATGGCTGGGGCAAGTTCCATTCCTTTTTCGCCCTACAAAAAAAAAAAAAAAAAGTAAAAAAGGATGTTCTTTTAGATGTGAATGCCTCTGCTCCGGAGCCAAAAATAAACAAGAGCCCAAGGGGCTTCAATATACGCCCATATATCTGGAATTACATTGGTCCAAATTTCAAGGTTGTTTAATAGCCTTGATTGCAATTGATAACTAGCAGTCCAGAGAAAGGTCTACAATTTTGTGCCTGAGAATGTAACATATATATCACATCTTCTATTGAATGATAAACTAAAATGAGCTCAACTCTTGTTAACTAGTTGACCTTGAAGCAAGAGCCGAGAGCTCACATATCCCACACTGAAATCGACAATAGTCAATCACAAGAAAATAGTAGTTTCCTTTCAGTCGAGATAATTTTTCATAAAAGACATGAAAGATGAAAGTGATGAAGTAAACCTTTGTTCTTGAGTTAATAAACAGGTATGAAACTCATAAATTAGTAAATTTATGGTTTTTATTTCACAACAGTTTAACTAAATGCAGCTGTTTCAAACATGGGAGAAAACTCCACAGGATAACTGCCATATACATGTAGGGGAGAGAACTGAATATTCCAACCTAACACATATAGTCAGCTAAAACTGATTCAGTTTTGGGAAGACTGTGACCTTGACCTTTGACAAATTGATCTCAAAATGTATGGCTCCACCTGGAAACTAGACATATTGCATGGACAACAAATGTTATTGGATGAATAGACAGATCCCAACATCCATTACACGACCTCGCCTTTGACAGGCATATGAAAATGTGACTTTTAATGATTTCTTGATTTTGGGGTCACAGTGACCTTGACCTTTGGACCCACATTTTGATATGCAACACATCATGTCCCTCTAATGTATAAACTGGCAGAAAAAAAGTTACTTTGAATGATTTCCTGATTTTGGGGTCACAGTGACCTTGACCTTGACCTAAATTTTGGTACACGACACATCGTCTTCCGTCAATGTATCAGTAGACACCAAAAAAACATGATTTTTATGAATTTCATGATTTTGGGGGTCACAGTAACCGGATGCTCGGCCTTGACCTACATTTTGGTACATGACACATCATGTCCCCCTAATGTATTTACTGGCACAAAAAAATAATTTTTAAAGATTTCTTGATTCCGCAGTCCTAGTGACCTTGACTATTGACCTTGACCTAAATTTTGGTACATGACAAACCGTCTCCCCGTAATTTCTCAATGGACACAAAAATCATGATTTTTAACAATTTCACGATTTTGGGGTCAGTGACCTTGACCTTTGACCTTGACCTAATTTTTGGTGTGCGACACTTCATTTCCCCTATTGAATCCACTCACAAAAAATAGTAATCTTTTGATGATTTCCTGATTTTTAGGTCACACTGACCTTTGACCTTGATTCTGGGGTCACAGTGACCTTGACTATTGACCTGGATCTAAATTTTGGTACATGACAAAACGACTCCCCGTAATTTCTCAACGGACTAAAAAAATCACGATTTTATGATTTTTAACAATTTCACGATTTTGGGGTCACAGTGACCTTGACCTTTGACCTTGACCTACATTTTAATTTGTGACACATCGTGTCCCCCTAATGTATCTACTGATATAAAAAAATGTTATTTTTAATAATTTCCTGATTTTGGGGACACAGTGACCTTTGACCTTGACCTAAATTTTGGTGTGCGACACTTCATTTCCCTCTATTGAATCCACTCACAAAAAATTAGAAATTTTTAATGATTTCCTGATTTTTCGATCATACTGACCTTTGACCTCTGACCTCGACCTACATTTGGTATGCAACATATCGTTCCCCCCTAGGGCATCCACTCACCAAAAATTAGAACTGTAAATAGAAAACCGTCAACGATCAATGATTTCCTGATTTTAGGCAACAGTGACCCTTGACCTCCGACCACGACCTGAATTTTGGTACGCGACACATCGTCTCCACCTAGGGTATCCACTCACAAAAAAATTGCAACTGTGGATAGAAAACGTTCACAGATATAAACCGGACACGAACACTTCAGTGATTTCCTGTTTTTTAGGCCAGTGATCTCTGACCTTGACCTTCATTTTGGTACGCGACACATCGTCTCCCCATAGGGTATCCACTCACCAAAAATTAGAACTGTAGATAGAAAACTGTCCCAGATATAGACCGGACACGACGGACGGACAGACGGACAGACGGACGGAAACCGCCATCACATAATACGTCCGCCAAAAGGCGGACGTATAAAAATGGCCATTGTCAATAAGAATTCAGCTGTGTGGCAAACCAGGGATGTGGTTGGTGAATTGGTAGGACAGTGCTATTTGCCTGTAATATAACTAGCTGATTACCTTTCAGCAGTTGCCCTCTGTAGCAGTTGGGTCAGTTCATTGTTGGTGTGAAGTAATGCAAGTTTAGGGTAATGAAAAACAATAAAACCAACACCATAAAGCGACAGTCTCAAAGAGGGAGGAGGGGAGGGGGGAGAATTCAAGTTGGCTTACCTCCATAAATCTTTGTCAGTGCGCCTACCCCCGTTGGTGAACGAATGTATAAATGTCTGCAGACTGAAGCTGGATTGAAAATAAAGAAGAGAAGTTATTAAGAACACTCATGAGGCAGTCCAGTCACAACTGTGAAGATAAAACTGTCAAACTGGCGGCTGTATACATAGTTGAAGAAGAGTTACTTTTTGACTTAGCAGGACAATTGTCCTCTGGCTAATATTTCTACATATGAATAGGCATTCAGAAGTTAGCATAGGCTAATATTTCTACATATGAATAGGCATTCAGAAGTTAGTATAAACAGAATACCATACTATGGACCAGACATTTCATTTGAGATTTCTCCAAATTTTTCAATGCTAAACACAGCAGGGGTTTGCTCTTAGGATAATCTGGTAAACCCCGTTCCCCTGGACATTTCCCAATTTCGGGTTTAGGTCACCCACATATCAGGTACAATAAAGGTATTACCATAATTTTTTAATTAACTGGCATTTAACCCCGAAGCACCTACTCCAGGTCACCATAGGTTACTTACGGTCTGGTCAAAGTAACCTGCAATAGTTACACAGGCCTGAAATAGCCTGTCACAGCCTTATTGGTGACAAGTGATCTAAATGAACTAAAGATTACAACAATAAAGGACCTTGTATCTTTTAGGGTAAATGGCCCCAGGCCAGGTGATGCAGAAGTATCAAAATAAAATACTTCCACTACAAGAAATTGTTCAATTAGCATGAAGTACAATATTATAATGTTTACTCAGAAAAATTCTCATCATTCTCGAGTAACAGGGCCATAAAGTAGTGCATTTGTGCAAAATAGTTGATTCTGAGGTGAAAACAAATCCGATTGTTCTCCGTAGACACATGAAGATAAACAATAACCAGAACCAGATTTGGTCTACGACTACATATTGGAACAGCAAGGATGCTGTATCAAGCTGGTTCTGGTTATCATTTATCTTCATATGTTTATAGAAAGAAATCTGAGGTGTTTTCGCATCGAAATTGGCAATTTTGCACGAATGCACTACTTCACGGCCCTGTTATTCGAGAATGATGCGACTCAGAGCCTTGAAACATTTCTGAGTATACAATATAATATTGTGCTTCATGCCAACTGAACAATTTCTTGATATGTAATATTTTATTTTTGGCACTTTTATCGCACCTGTTCTGGGGCCATTTACCCATCTAAACATCCGTCGTCCTTTGAACAATCTACATCTTAAATCTTATATCATCATATCTACTATGAGGAGTCGAGATTTTCGCATGAAGAATGTTTAACTATTTATTGAATCACCATTGCAAAATTTTCTACAAATTTTTCTCGTAATCAATCCAAATATTCGATCACTGGGTGTGCTATTCACAGTCTTTTTGAAAACTAAATACCTCAACCAACAGCCTCTTTACTGCTCTATTTTTATTTGAAGCCATGTTTCATTTTGTGAAAATGCTGAAACTATTTCACCTAACATATTTAAACATGAGGGGGAGACTCGCAAAATCCCTCGGCTTCACCCAAGTAATTACCAACCATCCAAATGTCTGCAGATATAACAGCTACATTCAAGCATACATCACAAAATCATAGATTATTACACGAAGGGGCATAACTCTGTAAAATAACGGCCAAGACAAATAATTTTTTGTAGGCTTCTACAATACAAATAGATAACTAAGTTTCCAATATTTGGTAGCTGTACCAAACAGTTCTTCAGATAACTGGTTACATTCAAGCATATCCAAGATTATTACACCGAAAAGGGGGATAACTCAATAAAATAATGGCCGAGATGATTAATTTTTTGTAAGCTTCTGGAATACAACTGGATAAATAATTTTACAAAATTTAATAGCTGTATTGAACATGGATCTAGACATAACTTGTACATTCAACTACAGATCACAAAATCGGAGATTATTATATCTCCATAAATATGGGCCGAGAGGACATTTTTTTGTAGGCATCTAAAATACAACTAGATAAAATAGTTTCTTCATAATTTGGTAGCTGTACTAAACACAGATTCTCGCAATCTCACTTGAAGGGAATCCATGAGAAACCAAAGCTTTAATTCCTGTACAGATTGCTCAAATTTTACGGGAATCTGTCGGATTCCCTGAATTAATTTGCAGGAGTGCTGATGGGAATCAGATTTCTGTATTCCTGTGGCAAAGCGAGCCCTGTAAACAGCATTACGGCAGTATTTCTCACCTAAGTTTCTCAATAATAACCTCAACATACATACAACTTAAGGAATGAGTGTCAACAGGAGGCCTACCTGCCCGAATATAGTACCAATCATCATCATAGGGGGCCAACTCCTTGAACTGACCCATCTTGACGATGTCCACCCAATCTGGAATCTTCATCTTTCCTGATCTGGAAATACACAGACATCATTCATGTGAACCAAGTTTATCCACAGGTAGTGGTTGAGTTTTATGGGTTTTATAGGTTTTATGGTAGGTGAATAAATTCTTCTATGCTGTGATCAAGGTCCAGGAGTCGACCCATTACTCAACTGTTGTTGTCGGCGAAAATATCTGATGGCTTCCACATATTTGCTGATGACATCTGCCACAAACGTAATAATTTGATACTATATTATCCCAACTTTCATAAAGTCCTTATTTACAAATAAAGACTATCCCTTTTTAGCTCAACTCTTTGCTCCATAGAGGGTTTCTGCCATTGCCCCACGATTCCATTTGACGTCCCATTCCATAAACGATGTCAATTGATCCCTCAAACAAATTTATACATTCATTAGTTTAACTCATCAGGGTGTGAAATACACAAGCAAGTTCTAGTTGCCCATTGGCAAACACATCCATATGCATTGCAAGGGAAGTATTTGGTTGCCTGAAGGAAATTTAGGTTGCCCCGGGCAACTGGACAAAGGGCTATTTTGCACCCTGCTCATTAACAATTATATCAAGCAGTATTAGATATGCTGATCACTTATCCTCTCCATGTGTGGCTCCATATTAGAACTGTTCCATATGAGAGTTTACAGGTGTACATTCTAAAGGGTCAATCGGTCATCCCCGCATCCATTCTATGAATCTATGTTTCAGAAAGAGGCGTCATCATGAGAGAAGTTAACATTGGGCCATGAACCTGGGGAGTTGACAACCTTTTTTTTCGTATTAGAGGATGGTGCCAGAAGATAAGGACCCGGAAATGTCACTTAACTTCTGAAGTCCAAGAACAGTGAAGATATCATGTTCTCCAAAATTCTCCAAAAATTTAGATGCATTTTTTTTCTCAATTTTGGGCCAGAGACAATAAACCCAATAGACCATCTTATCCTGTAACCAGAATAAAACTGGTAAATTTGTCAAACATATTACAAACATCTGTTTATAGACTGCAAATCCGCAACGGAAATTGGACGCTCTAAATTCACATTAGCTCAATATGATGTTAAATTGCTTTGGGTGAATACAAGAATACTGACCCAAAAAACAGAGTTCATTTCTGTTCAGGAATCAAAATGCAAAGATTAACATTTTCAGATAATTTATTAAGATATGCCATGTGGAATATCTCAATCACGATTGGGTTATTTGAAGACATTGTTCAGTGATCCCGACTCATTAGGTTTGTCAATATTTACAAGTGGTTCACAGTGTATTCTGGGCATGTTGGTTATGTGATAATTTGACCCCAACTGTCATGATATCGGGCAAGATTTGCATTCTGTCATAAGTAGGTCAGTCAGAGAAAGATCAGTGCATTCTGGGAATGGTAACCTATATATCAGGCCAACCCAACCGCTATATCTTGAGGAATGGCGTGGATACTAGGAAAAGACTGACTGGCCTGATATTAGGACGTTTGGGTTCAAAATTATCATGCGATATCTGTTTTGTCTAAACACTCTTCACAGTGGAGACCAGGTGGGTATGTTGGTTATGTGATAATTTGACCCCAAATGTCATGATATCGGGACCAGGCAAGATTTGTATTCTGTAGGTCAGTCAGAGCAAGATTTTGACAAGTGATACAAAAGTTGCCATATTTAGTTTAAAATAGAATTTGTGAAAAGGGGTCTGATCGTGCAGGGGAATTCAGTCCTCCATTGGTGTAAGGTAAACGTAATAAAATGGCCGGATGATTTTTATATCAATTTTTAATGGAACAAGGATACCAGCGCAGCTGGGTATTGGACAGAAATGGGAGATATGGGTGTGCAAATTTCTACTTTTCATGAAACAGTGACTGCACTTCCAATCTCTGCCATGTTAAATCTGGCAGATTTAGGGTGTGCAAATTAGAATTGTGGAGTGTCTTTCCTACACACGGTCCCCTCTGGCTAATACACCGAGCGCTCGCCTTGTGGTTTTCATCATTTGTGGCCTTTTGAGGGTAATTCTCTGACCCCAGTAAAACACAATCTATAATATATCTTCCGTCATTGCGTGACCAGGGGTCAGAGGAAGCTCGGACTAATATTGATTATGTTGGTATATTTCATCCAATTTTCTCAGTTTTCCTGCACTGTAGCAAATTTCAGATGGTGTTTCAGTGTGGTAGATTTGCTTCTCGGCAATTCTGATAACATTATATAATGCAACTAACCCCATAAACGTGCCGATGTCCTGTGCTATGTTAAGTCAGTGACATCGTCCCACGGTGGACCCCCGTAAATATCCTGAAGCACGAGCTGTGTACAAAACTATCACACTGAACTTGCATTCAAAAGTACATTCAAAATCAGTTGTGCAGCATTATGAAATTCTTCAAATGCTTACGGACAATTCAAAAGGCTCTTTGTGTGAACATATCGCCACCAACCGAGACTATGAAAACATTGGCAAGTCATTCCTCAACTCGGACAAAACAAAATGGCGTAAACAATGAAAAGAAATCCAAGGGTGCATAGCAGTGTTTCGTAAGAATGGCCCCTCTGTAATTATAACTCTCCCCTGGCAGACTGTATACTGATGAACAGCTTGCTTAATGGGAGAACTAACAGACGCACTGATTGGTTAAATGAGAATCAGGACATTCGAAGCACTGATCGGTTACTAAATCAGAGCCATTCCTATGACAATTTGGTATGCACCTTGTTTTTGTCAGAGTTGAGGAATGACATGCCATTGTTTTCAGTGTCGTCTGGTGGCGAAGGTTCTTTGGAAATTGTTCCCTTGAGCATTTAAAGCATTTTATAATGCTGTACAACTGATTTTGAAGGTGTGTTGAGTGGAAGTTCAGTACGATAGTTTTGAACATAGCTTGTGCTTCCAGATACATCAGGTCAGGGAAACGGACTAGAGCCTAAATGGGATATATATCTCCCAGTGGCTGTAGTAACATCCATGATGTCGAAAGATCTGCATGCACGTGTTGTCGAGATGTCCTTGTTATATTCTAATTTGTGTACTAACCAATGGCCCATCATATGGCTGCTCCAGATCATACGTCTCCTGGTAGCAAGTTGCTTAACTTAACCCTTCATCTTCTCTCATACTGCTCATGTTAGTGCATAGTCTTTGAAGTCCCATCTATCGCGAGCTTCGAAGACTATGCGCTAACATGAGCAGTATGAGAGAAGATGAAGGGTTAAGTTAAGCAACTTGCTGCCACGAGACAGCGCTGTATCTTGCTGTTCGTCACAGGAAGAAGAGAGAAAATGGCGCTGCCTACGCGGAGAAATTTCTGAGGTGAGAAAATGTTGAAATATTAATGTTTTGCCGTAAGAACAACAATGGCGAATGTGTAAGTGGTTTGTTTAAAGGATTAGTCAGCGGAATTGCGTTAGCAGGTGGGGGAAATGTTGAAATTGGCCGGATTCTGGCCAAAAGGGATGATTCCGCCGTCTGGACGTCATGAATCCTCACCCCAATTAGACTGAATTAATCGTAACCCAAAGTGATCATTTTTTTACAATGATAAATATCTCAAATTATGAATTGACCACTTTTGGCGCTAAAATAGGGGACATGCTTTCTCCGATACCATAAAATTTATGACGTACATTTGATTATTAATTGTGCAGGGAAGTGGAATATGTTGTCTCGCAAAAAATGATAAATCCGGTTGATACAACTTTCCTGTTTATAAGTTTTCGATAGAAAAACATATTTCGCTCACGTTCATACCTGTTGCTGTTGTTGTTACCGCCATGTTCTGGTCGAAGTCGAGGCCATGAGGCTCAACTAATTGATCAATGTTTTTTTTAAATATCATATTCGTTAAGCAGCATAAGGAGAGGTAATCCTGTGGAGAGCTCATTTGGTAATGGAATTGAATTGAATTTTATTCTCTCAATCTTGCCCTCTTGCGTATCAACTCATATTTTATGAACTATCGATTAATTTCGCCTGGCAGTTCCAAAACGAAGCAAACAAAGATAGCGCCAAACACGCTGTCGTTTTGGAGAACAGTTTGACTTTGAAAAAATACTATAAAATGGTAAGTAATCTGCATGTCTTGTGTTTATTTTTGTTATTGACAACATACTCAGATTATACTCCACCTTCCCACAAACTTCGCTGACAGGATAGAAATATGAATTTTACAGTTTTCTAGAGAGGAGGTCCTGGACAAATGCGCTTGAACATTATCATCTTTCAAAGTCGTGGTCTTTGGATGAACGGGAGGAAACAGTTTGGGTTACGATTAATTCAGCCTAATTGGGGTGAGGATTCACGACGTCATTCATCCAAATTGGGCGGAATCATCTCTTTTGGCCGGAATCAGGCCAATTTCAACATTTCCCCCATCTGGTTAGTCGTTCGGGTTGAAAAGGAGTTGGGGTGAAAGATGAATGCATACCATGTCTGACGAGACCCTCCCTGTTTCAAAGGTTGAAGTTGTGAACCACATGTGGACGATTCCTTTTTATTTAGTACCCTCAACCCCAATTGAGGTATCCCTGTATACCACTATTGAGGTATTATACGCTATTTGAGGTACTGTACGCCGATTGAAGTATTCCACCTAACCTGTTCAAACATCAACGGTCCTGGTCTTTACCACCATGATCTTCTTACGGGTCACATGATCCGCACGATATACGTTGCTGATCACGTGACACATACGAATATAATGGAGAAGTAATTCAACCAGGACTGTTGATGTTTGAAGACGTGATTGCAGACGGAGCTCTTCATAGCAATCAAACTCTTTGCCGAACTCGATAAAACCAATGGACAGAGAGTTGGGATGGCTTGTTTTATTGCCGGATAGAGCTGAACGACCCATGGAGCTGTGTGATCCCGGAGTGTGCATGCAAGTTCATGAAGAGGACTCATGGCTAAGTGTAGGAACGAACGAAGCCAGGTCAACTTGGCTAGTATGGATACTCCCCCCGAAACCCCGCCCGCATCACTTTTCAAAAACAGTCTGGCGGGAAACTAGCTATAATATAACCAAAACGTGTACCAACATTTTGGTTATAACTAGTGCCATGCTAAAAAAATTGAAAAAAACAAAACACTACCCAACGCCCGAATAAAGCTAAACTCACCTCTTATTTTATGGTAAACGAACAGCTGGTGCATTTAACTTGTCGTCGCGATAGAATTAGATAGTTAGATCACAGGTCATTTAATGTTCGAGTAGCAGACCAAACTTTGTCACAAATTGTCAAACTTGTCTTCTTCGATTTGTAGTCAGCCATGTTGGATCACTGCGCATGCTCAGCTCATAAAAACATCCGGTTTGCAAAACACGTGGCAGGACCACGCCTCCCTACGCCCACAACGATCTCCACGGACTTCCAACTGACATTCAACTTCGTCATGGGAGAAAGACTTTTGAGAGGTTTAGCGCAAGTTAAAACGTATGGGAAGTGTGACAAAAAAAGCAACTGGATATTTTGGAAAACCTGATGGACCAAAAAAACGTTTCTGGTGTATTACCCACAGGTTTCAGAAAGCGAACTTCGTGGAATGCTGTTTGACATTTAAAACAATCAGCTATTTTGGCGTTCCATGCTCAGTTTATTTGTCATGAGGAAGTTGAATGTTAGTTGGAAGTCCGTGGAGATTGTTGTGGGCGTAGGCAGGCGTGGCCAGGTGCTCGGCCACGTGTTTTGCAAACCGGATGTTCTTATGAACTGAGCATGCGCAGTGATCCAACATGGCTGACTACAAATCGAAGAAGACGAGTTTGACGATTTGTAACAAAGTTTTGGTCTGCTACTCGAACATTAAATGACCTGTGATCTAACTATCTATCCCAACGACAAGTTAAATGCACCAGCTGTTCGTTTACCATAAAATAAGAGGTGAGTTTAGCTTTATTCGGGCATTGGGAAGTGGGGGGAGTTTTTTCAATTTTTTTTAGCATGGCACTAGTTATAACCAAAATGTTGGTACACGTTTTGGTGATATTATAGCTAGCGGCAAACAAGGACTGAGAGATTGATGATAATAGACCTTTTCACAGAGCTCGGCAAATTCCGTGTAGCATAGCGAGACACAAGTCACATGGCGCAAGACCATGTGATCTCTGGTAACCAATCAAAATCTGGAAGAAGATCGACCGCCATTTTTCCATCACTAATCATTCACTGCCACAAAATGTGTTTGTCCGGTAAGTCAACAAAATAATTATACTCACTAAAATGATAACTTCCCCTTTCCCTAACAAACTAGTTTTCTTCGAGTGCACCCCAGATTTGTGAAAAAAAGACAATGTTTCAGTCATATTATAATATATTTCGATTTAAGTTTAGAGATCTATTTCACGTTAGGCACTTCAGGTTGTGGCAGAGGTGTTTTTGAGGGTGCGCTGGGAAGGAAACATGGCGTGTGTGCATGTGCAAAACGGGTACTCTTCCTGCTATTTGACGATTTTACCTTCACACCTACTAGCCAGTATAATACAATAATTCGTTGTTTTGTAATGGGATAAAGGAAACTACCATTGCGTAGAGGCTACATTATTCCCACTCTTATATCAAATACACCAAAATTTACTATGTGCACCTCCATAACTTCAGTTGTCCACTCGTAAGAGCTCTTCAGTGTGGAGGTAATAAATGGTAAACAGTGGGAACAAGATTCCCCATTTTGCCGACAGACTTCAGAATCATCCGGGTTATTTTGCTTCCAGAATCCGAGCATTCCATTGGTCAGACGATCTCTGAACTCGTGAGCTTCCGTCAATACAATTTTACCTTCGGATTTATTCGGTTTGAAATGGTCTATAAATAAAATATCTGTGGGGGTATACTTAAGAAATAAAGACCGAGGAAGAGGTTTCAAATTTCCCAGATAAACACATGTTGGCACGAGTCCAGCAGTTTAGACCCGAGGCCGCAGGCCGAGGGTCTAAACTGCTGGACGAGTGCCAACTGGTGTTTATCTGGGAAATTTGAAACCGATTTCCGAGGTCTGTATTTCGATTCGGACATCCACAATCGAATATTTATTACGAAATTCTATTAAATTAGCTAAAATATGTTAGTGTATGCCTTCCACGTTGATCAGAACAATTTTTGAATGGGGCGTCACATCCCAGCTGGTCAATGTGACCATTGTTGCAAACTGCGGGAAAGTATACATTTCGCACGCGCTAGCTAAATAATATATAGCCCTTCGAGTATGAGGGCTATAGGTCGGCCCCAGTCACCTCCAGCGAGGGTTTTAGATAATTTTATTACGAATCACCCACCTCTGAAACTGCCGTACATCTAATCTTTATCCCCTCCTGCGCACTATTTTAAAATCTTGCGCATTATTGTGAAATAGTAACGCATATAATCGCCATCTGAATTTTCCAGTCGACAACTTCCACTTTATACGTGCCATGTTCAATTGCAAACAGTCATACAACAACATACTGTGACGTCACCAACATGGCGCGTAGAGAGTTGAACTTTTCGACTGGAAAAATCCGACGGCGACTACATGCGCTACTATTTCACAATAGTGCGCAAGATTTTAAAATAGTGCGCAGGAGGAGATAGAGATTAGCCCCAGCAGGGACCTAATGATACTGTCATTAGGTCCCACGTACATCCTAGCCACCATCGTCGTGTAGAAGCCCGAATCGTATAAACAATGATTTAGTTGCTCCTTACCATGCATTTTCCGATAAAACGTATCATGAACTAGTCCGAATCGTCCGAACGGCCAACATCTGTTGTCTTTTGGAGTGGGTTTCGCCGCCTTTTGTACCAGTCGCCGCTGAAAATTTCAAACAGCTCCGCCATGTTTGTTTCCACGCCGGAGTGTCAACTGCGCAAACGGTGACCGCAATAAACACCATACACGCCACCATTTGCGCAGTCGACACTCCAGCGTGAAAACAAACATGGCGGAGCTGATCATATGTTCAAGCGGGGACTGGAACAAAAGGCGGCGAAACCCACTCCAAAAGACAACAGATGTTGGCCGTTCGGACGATTCGGACTAGTTCATGATACGTTTTATCGGAAAATGCATGGTAAGGAGCAACTAAATCATTGTTTATACGATTCGGGCTTCTACACGACGATGGTGGCTAGGATGTACGTGGGACCTAATGACAGTATCATTAGGTCCCTTCTGGGGCTAATAGAGATTAGATGTACAGCAGTTTCAGAGGTGGGTGATTCGTAATAAAATTATCTAAAACCCTCGCTGGAGGTGACTGGTGCCGACCTATAGCCCTCATAGTCATACTCAGTCAGAGGGCTATATATTATTTAGCTAGCGCGCGCTCACTATAGTTATCACCGCCAGCCGACAACGTCACAGCACTGCAGGTGTTCGCCGGTGTTTATCGGGAATTCAACACCACTTTCGGTACAATGCTATAACATTGAGACGGACTGGAGTAGACCCAGGTGCCTGTTCACTCTGCTGATGCCGAGATGACAGGCACAGAGCCTATCGCCAGCGTTGAAATAAACATGCAATTTTTCCAACCTACCTGCAAGCACATCCACTAAAACCAGCCTGTATGTTAAGTCTGGGTGCCATACAATGATATTATGCAGTAATTCCGTGTCTGTAGGGTCTGTACTATTTATTTCGAGTGAAATCCAGTCAGGAGCGAAGACAGAAACACGTCCGTGCCCGCCATCTTCTCTAAAATTATGACTCGAAACACGTCGGCGCGAGAAAACGCGCGGTAAACACTGGTTTGTTCAAATTGCAAACCTAAACACGTGATCGATCAAATCGACTCCTGTCGCACGGGCTGTCCATGCAACGATCACTGTTGAGTGAAATGTCGAACACGAACAGAGGCATCGAGTCCATAGTGGAAAATGTATTACCGTATAATTTGAAAAAGGGTAAAAAAAATCATACTAAACAATTTATGCAGTAAACACAATGTACCGTACTAGGTGCTCTTCCAACAAGATTTGAGAAAAGTCATTGCTTCCAATGAAGCAAAGTCATTGCTTCCATTTCTTCTTTCATATTACCGGTAATATGAAAAAGGACAATTCAAACACCGGGATGAATCCCATGAACCCTCGGGAATTGTCCACGGCGGGGGGGGGGGTTCTTCCTGATATGCTCTTTACCCCTTGAGCTAGGGGGGCTCAAAATTACCACACTGTGGCCTTGAGTCAAGCTGTAGCAAGAAATGTGAAAACAACTTAAATAACAAAAATAATGAAACTGGACACTTCGATCACGTCACATTGACCTAATTTTTAATGAGGTATTTTTGTTCAATTTTTTTGTCAGATAATTTATTTATGTGTTTTCGCCAAATCTTCAAGATAAATTAGTAAATAATAATGTCATGTGAAATAAAAAGGTTCTTCCCTACTTTTTCTTGCATTGAAGTAGGAATATTAAGCAGAAATGTCAAAAACATCATTTATTCTGGTGCCGCACGTGGCCGACATTATAAATTTACCCATGATCCTACCCCCCCCCAACCCCCACCCCCACCAGACCTGGTGGTGCGCTTCAATTTTCCCACTTTTTTTTCATGACGCATACTATTTATCATTCGAATACAGTTAAAGAAAAGCACATAGTATTAGTGGTATCTCTGTTGCAGAGACTTATGATGGATTTCGTTAGGAAATATATTTGGTCTTGGAAATTTTCTGTGTCGCCATATTGAAAGTTGGAGAAATGACCACAGAAGCTGGCCTTCGCTGTACAATTCTGTCTCTTTGACAGCTGTGGATATTCAGAATTGAGAGGCAGTTTTCTGTTCTTCCCTCTGTTCGACATTTCACTCGACAGTGATCGTTGCATGGACAGCCCGTGCGATAGGAGTCGATTTGATCGATCACGTGTTTAGGTTTGCAATTTGAACAAACCAGTGTTTACCGCGCGTTTTCTCGCGCCGACGTGTTTCGAGTCATAATTTTAGAGAAGATGGCGGGCACGGACGTGTTTCTGTCTTCGCTCCTGACTGGATTTCACTCGAAATAAATAGTTCAGACCCTACAGACACGGAATTACTGCATAATTAGCCCTTGTTGGCGTGACGAGGGGATGGTCCCGCCATTGGGTTCCAGAAACCGACCTAACGCGCACGGCAAACATCGATTTTCAAGTCATGAAATTCGACCCAAATACATGAATAAATACGTACCTTATTCCATCAACTTATCCATGAACACACACACTCTGCTCACGAAAGCACACAGGGTAGAAAAAACACAAGTGACTCGGTATTGTTGTTGTATCTCGGGACATATCAAAACGTCGTCCTTGCTCCCTTCACGCCATATTTCTTTCCTTTCCTTTGCGCATGTGCAAACCTGACTGTGTAAGCAGCGCGCACGAGTATTATCCAAAATGCAAACCGCGCACGTGTTCGGACAAAGAATTCGTCCACTGGCAAACAACATGTCGGCTGTTAGGAGGGCAGGGAAGAGGCGCTCCTCAGCGTCTCTTAATATCAGCGGGCCAAGCCCTAGAATTATTAGGCGAATTAATAATGGTGGTAAAGATTCATTGAAAAATAGAATAATTCTATAGCAGAATCAAAGTATGAACGCGCCATTAAACTGTTTATGTCTAAACAACTGTGCAGGGAGGCCGTCCTTGGTGTGGTGGGAAGAAATCAAGAGAGAAGTATGACAAATAACACACTGTTTACAGAATATTTATAATTTAAAGTCATAATTTATTGGTATTTTGGTCTTCATTAAGACATTAACATTACATTACATTCCAAAGCCGGTATGAAGAAGTCCCACAACATGCTTCTTGGCACACACATACTTTAAAATATTCCGTTGTTCCCTTCTCAGTGAATAATTTAAATTCAAGTCGGACACAACAGAATCGATGGCCCTCCTAACAGCCGACATGTTGTTTGCCAGTGGACGAATTCTTTGTCCGAACACGTGCGCGGTTTGCATTTTGGATAATACTCGTGCGCGCTGCTTACACAGTCAGGTTTGCACATGCGCAAAGGAAAGGAAAGAAATATGGCGTGAAGGGAGCAAGGACGACGTTTTGATATGTCCCGAGATACAACAACAATACCGAGTCACTTGTGTTTTTTCTACCCTGTGTGCTTTCGTGAGCAGAGTGTGTGTGTTTATGGATAAGTTGATGGAATAAGGTACGTATTTATTCATGTATTTGGGTCGAATTTCATGACTTGAAAATCGATGTTTGCCGTGCGCGTTAGGTCGGTTTCTGGAACCCAATGGCGGGACCATCCCCTCGTCACGCCAACAAGGGCTAACTTCAAATATACATTGTATCCATAATACAATTTAAACAAATCTGTATTTGCAAAAACTGAATATATGTACAGTCTAGCTATTCTGGTTTACAAAGCCTATCACAGATAATAGATATATATATATATATTGATATCAACAAACTGTGAAATATAAATAATTTAAGTTTTAAGAAGATTTCACAGCTGATTTCTAGTAACTATGGAATTATATTGGTTATCAACAATATACATGTATATGACCTGACATTAAAATACTGTAATGTATTTGGCTAACACTAAAAATGCTTGAACATGTTATTGTCTACATACAGTCAACATTGATGACTATTGATATATAATACTGGAGTCAGTGCAACTGCTAAAGCCAACCATGTATGTTACATCCATTGTCTTCATTAGTCTGCAATAATTTAGATATCCAAGGTGCTTACACATCTTTTCTTTTCTCACATACTTGTTTCTTACAATACATTGTACTTGGCCAGATACCTAGAAATGGTTTAACCATATTGCCATCACAGAAACTAGTTATTAAATATAGGACTTTATACTGAAAAATGTATTTGGCTATATATGAAAATGACTGTACATGTTGTAATTCGTATGTAGTAAACTATGATGACTACAACATAGCGCCAAAAGCAGAACTCCAAAAACCAACCATGCATGTTATTTCAGTCTGTATTAATTATCTAACATTGCATTAATTTACATGCTAAACCTGTCTTCAAATGCTTATTTTTGACACCCATAAATGATTTTAAATATACATTGTATCCACAATACAGTCTAATTAAAATTGTATGTTTAGAATCTGTGTAAATATGTATAGTCTAGCTATTCTGCTCTATAAATCTATTACAGACACTATATTGATATTCAGAATCTGTGAAATATAAATAATAAAGTCCTTAAAAGATATCACAGATATTGATCAATGACCTGATATTGATGAACTGATAAAATATGCATCCACTATGTCTATCCTACTTGAGAAGACCTGTCTCATACAATGTTGTCTGCATACCTTGTCTGACTTCCAGTAACTGTACATTGGTTATGCTTGAACATATTATTATCTACATACAGTCAACATTGATAACTATTGATATATACTACTGAAGTCAGTGCAACTGCTAAAACCAACCATGTATGTTACATCCAATGCCCTCATTCGTTGCCTCTAATACAATAATTTAGATGTCTAAACCGCATGTTTTTTTTTAAATAATTGAACATGTATTATTTGACATGGTATCCAATCAAATTAAGACACTACATCTATCTATCTGCACAAAAAAAAACAAAAAAAAATAAAAAAATTATCACATCCAATGTTTGATCAATACCGTATCTACAGAAAGTGTAAATGTGCCTTGCCTAGCTATTCTGCAACTGGATATCAGAATATCCTCATCCAAACAAACAGTTACCGTTTTGTTATTTCTAGTATGATTTAGATAGGTTTTTTAATATCTTACAGATAACTGGGAATATTATGTCAATTTAATGCACATACATAAATTAAAAGCGCAATACGACTACTCGCCAATAACATGTACCTGAGCAATGTATTATTCCAGCACCCTTGAAATATCTGGAGTGCACACATGTATTTGTTCTCCGAAAAAAACAATGTGATCCATACTTCATATCGAACCATGTAATACCGTACGTTCATGTCAGACTACACGAAGAACATGACCCGTCTATTATTGAAACGATCATTCCAAATCGCAGCCTAAGCTGATATTACTAGTGAAGACGGGATCTTACTGTTCGTCATGCGACACGAATCTTGGATTACCCGTACATCTTGTGCTATACATGTTTACCTCTCCAGTACACACAAAGGTGAACGCGTAATACATACTTAATATTTATTTGCATGTTGAATCAGATTTATATTTAGATAATGTATGAATATACTTTTTGTTAATTTAATCGAAATTCATTAGATAATGTATAAATAATATATTTTGAAACCCAATATAAATATAAAGTTTATTATTATTATTTATATGTGTTTATATGCACATGTATCTTTGTATATATGTGTATACATGTATGTGTGTATGTGTATGTATATATGTATATTATAATATTGTTGTTTATACGATACATGTAAGATATGCCTATATCATTTCAATATTATATATTTCATTTTGGACGCATTTTAAAACTAACATAAGCCTCTATTTACCCACTCACTTCACTATATCTATTGGTACCCATCATGTGTTACATGTAAAAGCTGACCGGAAACTGTCTCAATTTGCCCTGTACATCAATAGGGCCTGATAAATAGGGATATTGATTACATTAACTTATGATGCTCACAAGGCATCAAAGATTGCATATCTAAAAATTAGAAGATTAGAATAGAAATCAAATTGTATCTGATATTGATTTAGAAATTGATTCATCCTCGAGGTGAAGGTATATTGACTGAGTAGATATCTGGTAGGAATTTGGGAAATGTAGACCGTCACATATTGAAAGGGCTGATATCTTGATTTGCTTCAAGAGGAGGGAGTCGTTAAAACTTGGGAGTGATTTTATGGTCAAACTGGTGCCTCTTACATCTTGAGTGAAAAGTTCAGTTCACATCACAAGAGACAAAACCCTTTGAGATAGTGGTGTTTTGCCTTTCCCAGGGGTGGGCCAGTGGTTTGGCCCCCAGCATGTATATCTGCTTTCCCCATTAACATGATCAACAGGCTACTGAAGCAATAAATCTGTCCTCACAATCTGCTGGGAATTAGTGTCCTGGACTGAACACAGAGTTGATCATTAAACAGGAAAACATTCCATCCTAAGGCCATCTGGGTGTAGATTTAGCCCGGCTGGCTACAGTTTAGGTTGAAAGGTATTTACCATTGACACAAGGGAACATACATGCACACAGGCTGGTCTGGGAATGCTGGATGATGGAAGCTATGGCATTGGATTATATTATCCTGCGGGAATGGTCACGAGGGTATATCCGGGCATATTTGATCGGGGAAAATAAGGGAAAATTAAGAGAGTTGATCACAGAAGATAGAGGGAAGCATGAGTGTGAATATGCACAATGAGGGAATTTACTGGGATGATAGAGAATAACAAGTGAAAATACTTGGGGAAAGCACAGGCGTATATAAGGCATGGTATTTTATGACATTGAGTGAATATGCACAGTGAAAGGAAAATAGTGGTATATTGCATTGAGGAAAATGAGAAATACTGGGTGTTATTTACATGTCATTGGAGTGATGATCTCCGGAAATAGGCAAAATGACGGGAAATATTGGGGTATTTTATTGGAGAAAATGAAGAGAAATGGGTGGAATAATTGATGAATATATAGAGATGATTAAGAGAAATAGAGGTAAGACTGGGGACCTGATAAAGGTTAGATGATATGGATACAGATGTAAAAAAGTTACATGGGGAATTACCATGGCTATGCGTCATTGGTATGAGGGAGCAGGTGTAGGGCGGTGTGGGGGAACACGTTGCACGGCATACTCTGTATAAGGGAAAAATAGTGGGATATTATGAGAAAATGAGAAATAATGGGTGAAATTTCCATGACACTGGATGTATGATTTCTGGAATAGGCAAAATGATGGGACATATCGGGGCATTTTATTGGGGAGAATGAAGAGAAATAATTGGTGAATATATAGAGATGATTAAGAGAAATAGAGGGAAGAAAGATCAAGGTTAGATGATATGGATATATATGCAAAGAAGATATAATGGGGAATTACTGATGGCTATGCGTCATTGGTATGAGGGGGCATGTGCAGGGCGGTGTGGGGGAACGCGCTGCACGGCATACTCTGTATGGGACCTGATCAACATTAGATGATATGGATACAGATGTAAAGAAGATATAATGGGGAATTACCGATGGCTATGCGTCATTGGTACATGTATGAGGGAGCATGTGTAGGGCGGTGTGGGGGAACGCGCTGCACGGCATACTATGTATGGGACCTGATCAACATTAGATGATATGGATACAGATGTAAAGAAGATATAACGGGGAATTACCGATGGCTATGCGTCATTGGTACATGTATGAGGGAGCATGTGTAGGGCGGTGTGGGGGAACGGGCTGCACGGCATACTCTGTATGGGACCTGATCAACATTAGATGATATGGATACAGATGTAAAGAAGATATAATGGGGAATTACCATGGCTATGCGTCATTGGTATGAGGGAGCATGTGTAGGGCGGTGTGGGGGAACGCGTTGCACGGCATACTATGTATGGGACCTGATCAACATTAGATGATATGGATACAGATGTAAAGAAGATATAATGGGGAATTACCGATGGCTAAGCGTCATTGGTACGTGTATGAGGGAGCATGTGTAGGGCGGTGTGGGGAAACGCGCTGCACGGCATACTCTGTATGGGACCTGATCAACATTAGATGATATGGATACAGATGTAAAGAAGATATAATGGGGAATTACCATGGCTATGCGTCATTGGTATGAGGGAGCAATTGTAGGGTGGTGTGGGGGAACGCGCTGCATGGCATACTCTGTATGGGACCTGACCAACATTAGATGATATGGATACAGATGTAAAGAAGATATAATGGGGAATTACCGATGGCTATGCCTCATTGATACATGTATGAGGGAGCAATTGTAGGGCGGTGTGGGGGAACGCGCGGCACGGCATACTCTGTATGGGACCTGATCAACATTAGATGATATGGATACAGATGTAAAGAAGATATAATGGGGAATTACCATGGCTATGTGTCATTGGTATGAGGGAGCAATTGTAGGGCGGTGTGGGGGAACGCGCTGCACGGCATACTCTGTATGGGACCTGATCAACATTAGATGATATGGATACAGATGTAAAGAAGATATAATGGGGAATTACCATGGCTATGCGTCATTGGTATGAGGGAGCAATTGTAGGGCGGTGTGGGGGAACGCGCTGCACGGCATACTCAGTATGGGACCTGATCAACATTAGATGATATGGATACAGATGCAAAGAAGATATAATGGTGAATTACCATGGCTATAGGTCATTGGTATGAGGGAGCAACTGTAGGGCGGTGTGGGGGAACGCGCTACACGGCATACTCGGTATGGGACCTGATCAACAGTAGATGATATGGATACAGATGTAAAGAAGATATAATGGGGAATTACCATGGCTATGCGTCATTGGTATGAGGGAGCAATTGTAGGGCGGTGTGGGGGAACGCGCTGCACGGCATACTCTGTATGACCTGTGTCCATTGTAATACGATGGAGTGCCCAATCAAACCAAACCAAACCAAACCAAACTGGGGTTTCGCCACTCGACTACACATCATTGTGGCGATAAGCCACACACACTTTCTTTTTTAGCTGTTTTTAATTGTATACAGATGTATATGCAAAGACAATCAGCATCGGACTATTGTGGTCAGTTTTGTTGATAGTCAACATTATTATAATTCTGATTGTTTTTGTGTAAATATGTTAATTTATGATCTCTGGGCAAATTTCATTACCATTCCGTGTGCTGTGAAAATAGATTATACGAAATTCAACTGCAAATGCATTAATGAATTATTACGACCAAATTAATGAGGACGTTCCATTCCCTGACCCTTCATCCTCATTTCCTTTCTTTAACGAAGTCGAAATTCCAAATACCACCATACAAGGGACTAACTCACATGGTGAAATTGATGTAAGTTTCCTCAATAACAAATGTTTTAATCCTATAGAATTAAATGATATTGATCAGTGCAAATCTTTTACAGATGACAACGAATACGAAATCTCACACTGGCAAAAGATTGATGTTCACCAATCTAACTATTATACCGAAAACTCTTTTTTAGAAGTATCCAAATTATTTAATATCCCGCATAATAGCGAATCACTATCCGTCTTACACCTAAATGCGAGAAGTCTGCGTAAGCACTTCTCTGAAATCACTGGTTTTATATATAACTTACAATTCAATTTCTCTGTCTTAGGATTCGCTGAAAGCTGGTTGGACCCCGCAACAGAAAAATTGTTCGATATTCCCGGATACAAACCATTCCCATCATCGAGAAGTAAACGAAAGGGCGGCGGTCTAATACTCTATATCAAAGACACCATTGAATCGTGCCAAGTGCGTGAGGATATGTCATACTGTGATGACGATGGTGAATTTGAATTTCTCTTCTTCGAAATAGATTTTAACAAAACCAAATATAAAGTTGGTATTGTATATAGACCTCCTGGCAAAAATGTAAACAGTTTTAATACTCATTTATTGGAAATATTAAGATCATCTGATATTGAAAGAAATAAATGCATTTTAATGGGAGATTTTAATGTTGACCTTTTCAAGACAGATATCCATGCCCCATCGAAAAAGTTTATTGATATTCTAAAATCGAACTATTTTCCCCTCAAATAACTAAACCCACCAGAGTGAAATCACATTCGGCAACATTAATTGACAACATATTCATTAATTTTCACGAGGATAACCTCCTGTCGGGGATATTCCTAACGGACATTTCCGACCATTTCCCTATATTTCATATACTGCATTCTTCAAGCAACGTAACACCAGATAAGTCAACATTATCCTACCGTCGAGTTACTCCTGAATTAAAGGATCTCTTTATACATAGGATGAAGAATGTCACATGGCATAATGTCGTACACGAGGAAAGAGATGTTAACGTAGCTCTGCATAATTTCCTGACAAATTTTGATTCCGCATATAACGAATGCTTTCCTATAGCTACGTTTGAACCGTCGTCTCATCGCCTCATTAGACCTTGGATATCGTATGGCATTCTTACTTCTATTCATGAAAAAATGGACTTTATCGCGAATACCTTGTAAACAGGGACGAAAATTCTCATAAACTGTACAGAACCTATAGGAATAAATTGAACAAATTTATACGTTATGCCAAAAAAGTTTATTTCGAACAGAAATTTAATGAGTGTAATCAAGATATCAAAGGAACATGGAAAACCCTCAATCAACTCATGAATCGTAGAAAAGACAAATCAATATCTCGATCTTTTACTATCGATGGGAATGAAACTTCGGATGCTATGACCATTGCTGATAAATTCAACGAATATTTCAGTACTGTTGCCTGTACCTTAGATTCCAACATTCCTCAAGTTCAACTAGCTTACAGTGAATTTCTTGGCCCTTCTATTGTCGAAAACTTTGGATTTATCTCTACAACTCCTGCTGATATCTGCAGTCTCATTTTGAATTTGAAGTCCGCATCGCCCGGCCTGGATGGTCTTCCTATGTCTTTTGTCAAACTTGTGGCAACTTCTGTTTCTGTTCCCCTTGCTCATCTTATGAACCTGTCTTTTCGTTTTGGTATTGTTCCAGATGCATTTAAATCTGCTAAGGTTACACCCATTTTCAAATATGGAAAACAATCCCTCTTTTCAAACTATAGGCCAATATCTGTCTTACCGGCTCTCAGTAAAATACTAGAAAAGCTTGCAGTAAATATGATGACCAAATTTCTTGAAGCGAACAATGTAATTTCAGATAATCAGTACGGATTTAGATCAACCCACTCAACTGCTCATGCGGCAATTTCTTTGTATGATAAATTGGTTGCAGCAAAGGACGCGAAACAATTTAGTGCCATAACCTTTCTGGATCTATCAAAAGCCTTTGATACGGTCAACCATGATATTCTCCTCTCTAAGCTACACCATTATGGTTTTCGGGACACGGCCAATAATTGGCTCAGGAGTTATCTATCTAACAGAATACAGCGTGTTTCCTACAATAATATACTTCCATCTCCCATGAATATCACATGTGGGGTACCACAAGGTTCGATTCTTGGCCCCCTCCTCTTTCTCATCTATATTAATGACATAAATAATGCTACAGACCTCCTTCGCATCATCCTATTTGCCGACGACACAAGTGTTGTATATTCCTCTGTAAATCTTGACCATGTCATCAGAATCATGTCACAAGAACTAGATAAACTTCACATATGGTTTTAGGCAAACCGACTATCTTTGAACGTCAAAAAAACCAAAGTCATGATTATCAAGCCTAACAAACAACGTCTGCAGCCGCAGCCACATTTAGTTATAGCCGGTGAACAGATTGAAGCCGTCGATTGCTTCAAGTTCCTCGGTGTAGTTTTTAATAGCAAGTTAAATTGGACAAACCATATTGACTATATTTGTAAAAAGGTAGCCAGAAATACAGGAATCATTAACCACATAAAAAACTCCGTAAACAAGAAAACACTCCTTATTCTGTACTACTCCATGATCTTTCCGTACCTATCGTATTGCAACATCCTCTGGGGGAACACTTATACCACTCACCTGAATCCTTTAATATTGCTTCAAAAGCGTATTGTCCGTATCATTACCTTCTCGAATAAACGCGACCATACTCAACCCCTATTTTCAGATCTAAAAATCCTGCCAGTTATAAGCTTGAACTTATATAGTTGCTTAAATCTGGTTCATAAGTTCCTATATCATTTTGAGTTTATTCCTGCTCAGTTCCATGATCACTTTACAAAGTTGTCTGAAGTCCATCATTATCCTACAAGAAATCGTGAGGTGAACTTATACAGACCCTTTTATGTATCTAATTTTTCCTATTATACAGTCAGAGTCACGGGACCTCGGGAATGGAACAAGCTCCCTTCAAGACTTAAAAACATAACATCCTCCTCATTGTTTAAATCAAATCTCAAAGCTTTTTTACTTGAAAATTAATCTATTTTCACTAATTTGCCTTTATTGATTATTCCATTGCCTATTGAATGTTCCACTGTCACCAGTTGTCGTTTAGCACTGTGACCAGAGCTATTTCTTATGGGACAGAACAAGCCCATTGGGCTTTATTCCCGCCATAATTAAACCTTCAATGAAGATATGTACTTATTATATTCTTACTTTAATTGGTGAATAAAAATTCATTCATTCATTCATACATTTACATGTAGGTCGGTACCTCGCAAATTTAATTAGACTTGGTATATGCTCTAATACAGCCATTCAAAATCCACGAAGGTGTGAAATCACGGAAGTAATTTTACTTTGGTCGTATATCCGCTCCACCCAATTATCGTGGTATGATTCTTTTTTTTTCTTCAAAATAATGACGCCAAATCACACGTCCGTTCATGAAGAGTTCTTGCGTTCGTAACCGATTATTTATATGACAAAATAACCCAAAAGATTCTCAGCAAGCATCAACGAAAAATTCTTATCAATGACCAGAATTTTGTTCTAATTCCCAGGTGACTTTCCAGCGTATATTGCATATCAGTCACTCTCTGATTGTGACTTCATATCTTCAACTAAACGGCAGTGCATTAAATGTCGCCAGTCGTTTTAGTTAAAATTTACATATATATTGCTAAAAGTCGCAGACGGATTACATCTAATGTAGCTCAAATTGAATGAGTAAAAGCACTTTGCGTCAACAATATTTTTTTCTCCATAAGGATTTGTGTAACACGCGAAGTTGTTTTCGATATTAATATTTACATTGACATTAGTTACACACGGATGACTCCTGGAGGCGTATTTTATACAGCGTGAATTTTCTCTGTGAAGCAGCCCCGAGACTTTGCGTTCCTAAGTCTATAGCCATAGCATTTCATGTGCAAACTGAAACGATATTCTTCATGCGGAAACTTTAATCCAAACCTCGTCCATACGATTCTATTCAATAAAAGGAAAATGACGAATCGTAATCCCAAAATATCGTCTTCTATAATAATAGGATATAAACCGTCTAATAATTGAGAGACAAATGCTTAAAATGGATTTATCTTTAACCAAATGGCCTATCTCAAATATTGAGCAGTTGAGCCCTAGAACCAAGCTACGATTTTCGGTTACTGAATTGTGAAGAAAACACCATGTATTTTTACATTGTTACGATCAACACAATTCATATCTTCGTCACAAAGTGTGCACTAGATTGTCTGAACTGAGGACAGCGGAATATAGACAAATTAAAGAAACTAAAAACAATATTTAAAAATGTCACTTCAGTCGCCGATCTAACCATGCTAACTTTCCAGCTTATACAAGGTCGATGCTCCCAGTGCCAGGTAAATATTATGGAGGATGAATATCGCTTTATGTTATGTTGTCCAATATATACAGATTGGGGGAGAAAATATCTTAAGCAGTATTCTTATTTCTCGTGGCTAACAATTCGTAAACTAAATGCAATCCTGAATCTCAGAAATGGAAAACAATTATTAGCTGTTTCAAACTATATAATTGAAGGTCTGAGAAATCGCTGTGCCACATTAAATATTGTATAATGCTATTATGTATTTAATTATCGTCCCTATGCATGTGCTGTATGTGGGAGAGGAGCTGTAAGGCTCGTTCCTTGGATAAAGTATAAGTATTCTGTCAGTCAACTGTGTCATTCATTTTTCAAGGCTCTTCGTTGATCTTTCAGTGTTCGCAGTATCAAATTTATCTGAAGTGTACACGGTCCTTCTTGTTCTTTCCATCAGTAAACCTGGCAGCGCAAGACCTATCCGTCTTTTTCATGCAATCGGTAACTGCGAAAACTTTGTTCCCCAAACAATCTGTCAGTAGGTATTAGCACAAGCTATGCGCATAACATATGGAAACATATTATACAACAAGCACAGGTTTATTCACCGAAATTATAGCCATTCTGTATCCGAGCGAATACTTAGAGTGTTGCTGGGAATGTATGCTTAACCTGGTAACTGGGCTGATAAACAGATGCAAGTTGGCGTATTCTATTCTTACAATCGCTATCTAACGTTGGCGGCGGGGCTATGTTTGCCCGTGGCAGCCTCTTACTGGAGATGACGTCATGAATCTGTAACTCTCCAAGATCGTTATTTCTGTTCTCGCTTCGGTTTGGAAATACATCTATATGAGTGCAATAGCTGTAAATTTCATTCACGACACTCTATCAAACATGACGGTCTCGCCGACGATCGTAGAGCGTTGGAATACTGCGCGAACACGGAGGCTTTATGAGAGTGATCGTGACGTACATATTACAACAAACGCGCATGTGCTATCAAGGTCAACAGGCTGATACTCGAGCTGAATTATAGTCGGACAAATAAGAAAGATCTGGAGAATTACTAATGGTGCTTCTATATCTCAGACACTTTTAGTCACATCTAAATCGTGATGGCCGTGATATACGGTTTAGTAATGGCAACGATGCAAACGTTTCCTTGTCATTCACAGAAACAACAGATAGCCGTAACGGCACATCTTACTTAGACCTGTATCTCAATAAAAATGAAGCGGACTTTCTCTCTCGTCGACTTTACGACAAACGAGAGAATTACAATTTCGATTTAGTAAACTATCCCTTACTGGACAGCACTATTTCAGTGGGACGTGCTATAGCGTATACATATCTTGCCTATTAGCAATGGTCAGATCCTATGCTAAATATGACGATTTAAACCAACGTCGCATAACATTATTGCAGAAACTTTAAAAAAAGGCTATACCACCAAGCGCCTCCACTCAAAGTGGCAAATTTGGCGATGCATATCGCATCTTGATAGCAAAATACGAGCGCGTGCAAGATTTATGGCGTTACGTTTCGTAACTCGTGCCTAATTCCCCTTAACTCGTGGCTAGTAATTCCGCTTACTAACTGGTGTTCATATGAACAAACACAATGAAAGCGTGACTGAGGTGCATCATTCCTAGATAACGAATTTACAACGAAAGCCACAGGGATTAAGAATACTGATTAGCGATACGGATTTGATAAGTTTGGCACTCAAGCCGGCATAATTGAAAACTGTTGACCGCTTCCCTCTCGCAGGATACCAGCCTATGTTAAAGGTGAACTGAAAAGCTTTCCAATGTTCTGTTAAAATGTCATAAAACAAGAACTTCTATAGTTGTTAGAATTATGTGTGGTAATAGTTCTGTGGGTTATTGTTTTATTTTGGGTATATGAGAAGTCAAAACTTATACCGAGAGCCAGAACTTTTAAAAACGTCATCGCTTGCCTCCCGTTGTTTTTGGAACGTCATGGCGTTATAGTGGCCCTCGTTCATTCATCCGACGTAGCATGACGTCACATTTGAATAAAACTTGAATGAAGGGGACCACTATAACGTCATAACGTTCTACAAACCAAGAGAGACAAGCGATGCAAGTTTTCAAGACGGATTTATAACAGGGTAACTTAAATATTGTTATTAGTACAATTTTGCGAACTATATTTGCCCCAAAAACGTATAAAAGTTATGTCACATAAGACAAGATCTATATAAGCAACAATTTAGATAAAATTAAAAGCTTTGCAGTTCACCTTTAATGTAAACAATGATTGTTGCTTTGATTTATTTGGTGCTAATGCTGTTATATGGACTATGGAACAAGTCTTTGCATTATGGACGCGGACATTTTTTATTAGACGACAGATGAATATTGTCGGACAAAACGCTTGTATTTTCCGCTCGAGAATGGCTTGAAGTAAATCATGGAAATACTTGGCAGATTTTAAACCATACCAAATCAAAAATATGCTCTGCACATGACATCTAAGACGCTTGGTGATGGCATCTGATGGCGTATGTCAACATCTATAGTTGTTGAAATGTATGTACATCTTCCGTTGAAAGCTTTCATTTGTCGACAATTTCAACAGGTTATGTCCAATTAGCGGAATTAGCAGCTCTCTTGTCTTACTAGCGGAAACCGTTTATATTCGTTTTCACCCAACCGAAAAGGAATTAGCGTATACATGTCATCTCGTTTACTCAACAAACGTGACGTCCCCAAAAAGATGTGATCAGCACGACTTAATTCCGCAATCTAATGCTGAATTTCACTCGAGTGACTGTCGCTTTATTTTGGGCCAAAATGTACCTTTAACGATCGTCTTTGAGATTTGCACTGACCATGGCCAATTAGATTCGAAGTATACCAAAATGGTTCTCCATGACGATTTACAGTATTACCCAAGATTGTATCCCGATAATAATACAAGTATAGCATCAGTTTTATATAAACTAACACGAAGGTAACTCCGAAAATGCAAGTCATTGTGATATAATATTCTATATAGTTCGTCTGTGATAATCACAGACGTGATAAAGAATGTTATATCACAATGACTTCCGTTTTCGGAGTTACATGTACTTTCTTCCTAGTTTGTATAGCTTAAGAATATGCATATTGGCGGTCAATAAGCCGAAATAGTCGATTTTCAATTGGATATGTTCTTTTTTCAGTAGACTGCGAAATGTCTGTCAGAGGAACACACATCTGTTCTCGCAAGTTACCTCATCTTGGTAGGGAATTGATACGATACGGGATTTGCATTGCCTACTATGAGCATCGTGATGTGTATGCATATCTTAAATGGACAATGTTGGTGATATTTGTTGGGATTATCACACGTAAGCTTACAATGAAGTTGTGCCACATTCTTCCATCATAGTGGCTCTATCAGTTACCCACGTTGTAAATATACATTTCGTCCACCTGCGTGTTAGACCTGCATATTACAACTTTATTATATGCCCTATGTTTGCCCGGTTCATAGAATATGTTTTATTCTCTCACGTCCCGAGGCGCATATTTAATATTACAAAGTCACCGAAGTGTACAATTCGTGATGTAAATTTGATGTGTATGAATGTTACTTGCGCAGTCTGTTTGATTCGTTTCTAGGGGAATTCATTTTTGCTGATCATACTTGGCGAGATGAAAGTTCTTGGAGCAGCTTTGTTGCTGGTAAGTTCATCAATTGATGTAACACGTGCGTTTATTCTATAGAATCAACACTGTGCATGAAATTATGTACATTTGATGGAGATATGTGTGCTTTCATATAGCAGATGTTCTAAAATTATGGCAGTCTGTGTCACTCTTATACATTCACATAGGAAAACATCATTTATTTCACAGAAGTCTTGTCGGTCACGATTAATAAGTACAGGTAGACACATCAAATAAATTAATAAATACTTTTAAATAGGATAGATATACATGTACATGTACACCGATGTATCGATAGGACATTACACAAGGGAAACAATCGACACGATGGCTATATCATACACAGGCAAAATTTCACCGTGAAGTACTGGAATATAATGTCGGTGCAGTTACCGTTTGGTTACCTACAGGTGACCTATGAGTTACTGTTAGGTAACTGAACCAATATTACATCTCAGTACTGTAAAATTCTGACTGAACAGTACTGTGCAGTTACCTACCAGTTACCATTACTGTCGTTACATTGGTTTCCTTTCAGTTACTGATCAGTATCTATTGAGTAACTGGTTGGTAACCGCTCGAATTCGAACTTTGCAGTACTGCGAAGTTGTGACTGGTAAGTAACTGATAGGTTGCTGATAGGTGACAATTCGGTTGTGACTAGGCAGTTACCAACATGTTAATGCTAGGTTACCATTCAGTTACTGTTCAGTACCCTACAGGTTACAAGTTGATAGGTTACTGTTCAGTTACAGCTCAGTTACTGACTGGCAACCAAGACCTTAAACTGATAAGTTACTGTTCAGCTACTGATTGGTAACCTATATATTTACTGATAGGTTCCTCTTCAGTTACTGTTCTGTTACCATTCAGTTACTGATCAGTAACCTAAAGGATGCATGTTGAATGGCTACTGTTCAGTTACATATCAGTTTCTGACTGGTAACCAAGATATTAAATCTATCGGTTACTGTTCAGCTACTAACTGGTAACCTGTATGTTACTGATAGGTTACTGATAGGTCACTGTTGGGTTACTGCTAGGTTACTGTTAGGTTACTGCTAGGTTACTGATATGTTACTGTTCAGTTACTGTTCAGTTATTTATTTACGGTACTGAATATATTTCACATTACATTTCAATGTTAACCAATAGAATTGTCCATGAATGATCACGTTCTGTGTATTTATTCCACAGTTAAACTCAAAAGTTAGATGTTGATAATACTGAAGTTTGAGAAGGAGTAATTTTATGCTGCAAGAAGCTCATCGGTTACTGTTAGTGGCTACTGTTCGGTTACATATCAGATTCTGACTGGCAATTGCAGATAATTGCAGCTGAAGATCCTCGAAATGGGTCGAAAATTAGTGGAGAAGCATCTAAAATCTCTAAATGTTTCTTACCCCCCCCCCCCCCAACTTTCTTACTTCACTGATCCAAATTTATCGCGACTGGTTTTAAATTGCAGTTTCATGCAAAGTGCCAACTTTTTCTCAGTGTTTGTTCATCCTGAGTTAGTGTTAACTCCAGCAAAGTCTTCACGAACTATGCAGTTCCATGTGATATCCGCCTCTCTTTTTCGATAAAAACTTAAATTAGTTCCGAAATAGCCGCATTTGGCACTCACAACTTCAAATAATTCAGCTTGGCATCGATACAATGTTCAACAATATGCATTACAACACATATAAGGGAAGTGGGAAGAGGTGCCGGCATACTGACAGAGCCACATGACTTCACAGTAGTCTTCTGGTTAACCTATTCTAAAGCACATACCAAGAATCTAACGATTAGTGATATGTGTTGTATCTCAGGTACGCTTTTATTGTACCTGTTCATGTGGCAACTTGGATAACGGCCCCTAGCACCGGCATAAGCGGTATAATTAGATACAAATCTAGAGAGCTATATGATGGAAATGCTCTGACAACTCGTATATTGGTAATCAAACCAACTTGAAATTGAACCAACAGAAACGCAACTTTGCTTGGTGGTGCTTAGTTGGTTCGTCGAGATATGGCTGAAATATTGTTGAAATCGACGATAAATCCTATTAACTCACTCAGCAATACGCATTGTTGAACTGACATTTTCTTGCAGAGGTGTTAGAAGTTGACTTTGACTTAAACTGACCAGAAGAGGGTTTCATCTGAACAACAATATTTGAGGAAGATTTTTTATTTATTTATTTATTTATTTTTTTGCCTCTGTGAAAGAGTGAGGAAGACGGAAATTGTGAAACTTTTCACGCTAAAATCTTCTCTGAAAATGCGCCAAAGAGCGTAAAATGAAGGGCAAATTTTAAAAATTTCCCGGGGGACGACCCACGGACACCCCGCATCGCGGAAGTGGGACACCCCTCCCGGTCCGACCCTCGATTTTTGATCCCCCCCCCGATGTTGAATTGCTTCGCCGCGCCTGAATACTTCAATGGCCAATTCCCAATATTGATCTAGTCGCTGGACAATGCTGTCTTGCCCAAGTGTCGCCGTCGTGATCTTTGGGTTGTTCTCTTGACCCTCCGCTATGTTTATATAACACGGAGAGGGTTTTCCAACTATTGATAACTGGTGTAAATATAATAAAATATTCCCACCATTCCAAGAAAGGATCAACAAGATTACATTTATGATAAGCTTGACAACCTCAGGTCGAAAATATACCAGTTATCATCAGTAACAACCCTAGATCACGGTTGGCCACATGTTGTGCACCAGTGTCGCCGACAACGGGGCCAGACAGCATTGTCCAGGGATTAACTTGAACTATAGTGGGAACTGACCATTGATTACGAGTTTTGGTCTGCTTGCGTGCTATGGAAATTGAGATTTGCCATTCAGGCCAACTTTCAAAGTTTGCTTTCTGCCAATAACATATTCTCAATTATGTTTCAGCCTATTTCCGCCAAAGTACGGATACCGAAAGACTACTGAAATATAACAGCACTGACATTTTACAGTTTTGACACAGTAATTGCAGTACTGGAACTGTACCGGTACTGATATATATTAGATGAAAACATCTCAGCTCAAAATATTACATGAAAGTATCCCAGTTCAAAATATTTCCCTGGATTAAAATATAATTGTTGTGAAACATGACATTGCGCTGCGCGTTTTTAAAATTTCAAGATCGCGCAAGTATTTTTAAATAGCACGAGCATTTTCAAATTCGCGCTAGAAACACTTCCAAATCACTCCAGCAAACTATTCATGTTGAATTTCTTTTCAGCAGAGGACTATTTTATCTAGTTCTACTAAATTTTTGCACATTTCGTTCACACTATCGTGTGTTTAGTCTGAAGGGGTTAATTGAACTGACCTTAACATAATTGACAAAATATTGATAACACGAGGCAAAATACCAGTACGGTACAAATAAATTAGTTTGACACGAAAAAGTTTCATTGTGACGCCTAGACTTCCACCCCAGAAGCTGCGAAAGTTCGACAAAAGTTAACAGGAATCATCATGGAATTTGCAATCAATGATTAATTTAATTTTGTGCGATTGAGCTTTGTGGAACGAAAATCAGATATACCGGTAGGCGAAAAATGGTTCGCGCAATATTTTATTTTAACATTGTGCAAATATTTTTTAATTGCGCAGATTAAACAAAACGCGCGTAAAAGATTACCATAAGTACAATCTCCATAGCCTAAGAAGCTCCCTTCACCGCCCGACCATTGAATATGACAGACCCAAAGGAAACATGTGACAATGCTGCAGGCCTATGATATACAGTGAAAGAGATCTCTATATATCATAGGCCTGCAGCATTGTCACATGTTTCCTTTGGTCTGTCCTTTACGTCGGACATGGCCAAGCCCATATTTCACTTTGGAGTGACTATGAATATGTATAAATGGTTCTTTTGTGTCAAATATGTCTATATTGTTTACTTTAATCCTAATATGAGGTGCTTGCATACCATTGTGAAAATTTTTGCCTGTCCTGAATAATTCTCTGAATCCCCATGTTCTGAGCTCCAAAGTCGCATGAACATGAACGTGACAGGGAGACGACTCCCCACCACCAGTAGGGGGCGCTTTAGGTACACCGTAACGTAAGCAGACGGCGCAGGGAAGGTGAATGGCAGGGAAAGCACGGAAGTTTGAGCTCCCAAGAAAGACAGCGGAAAACGTATTTTTTGCGTGACAGTGAAGTATTCTGTGCTAAAAACGAGGACAGGGAGGTTGACGATTTTCAGATCAATAAGGATGAGCGAGACTGCGAGTTGATCGAGCGCCAGGCATGCCAGGCCAATCCAATGAACCAGTGAACAACAACAACGCCATGATGAAAATCAAGTTGCGAGTTCAAAATGCATTCACCCCACTAAGCCAAAAGAAGAATATATCCCAAATATAACCAGGTACCGTATCTACATATATTGGGTTATCAGCAGCACATTGTAACAGCTTTTCTGATCACAGCTACTCCTACTTCAACAAGCTGAACCCTACTGACATTTAATTTCGTGATATTGACAATGTCACAAAATTAAATGTCAGTAGGGTTCAGCTTGTTGAACTAAGTTACTTCCGGTTAATAAGCCATATCGTAATCCCAGAAGTACCTCATATTACCGCATACTGGTGGCATGTAGCCAGGCGCGAGACTGAGGAGCAGGTTCACGTACTAGTTCAACAAGCTGAACCCTGCTGACATTTAATTTTGTGATATTGACAACGCAGGGTTCAGCCGTTGAACCGAAATTTCCTATCGCAAAATTTTCGGCCTCCCGACCTAGGTAACAGCGGGTGGATTTGGGCTCACAAAAATCGATAATACCTACCGCTTTGCACTCGCTTGGATAGAATACATATTTGCCTACTTCCCTGGCCATTTATTTTCTCCGTCCAGCTTCTTTAATTTCCATAAACGGCGAAAGAAAAAAAAATCATCGCGGCTGATCTTCCAAAAACTAAATATGCCACCATTTTGAAAATATCACTATGGTGACACGAGACTGATCGTACCTCGATTGTAATTTCGGGACTGTAGACGGGAAGGTCGGAAACGGCTCACTCATAAGGCTGTCAAATTATCTGCTTTTAAATGTAAAATTGTAACTATAGGTATCAAGCATAATAGAAGGCACATACTGAAAAAGGTGATTCACGGGATTTTTCATCTCCTAAGCGACTGGATCGACTGAGCGGATTCAGTTCTTCCGACTCGTATAATCCTGAATTTAGAATAACATCACGCGAGATTCAGGGTCACGTGATAAAATGGCGGCCAATTTCGTTTTTGGAAGATCAGCCGCGATGATTTTTTTTTCTTTTGCCGTTTATGAAAATTAAAGAAGGTGGACGGATAAAATAAATGGCCAGGGAAGTAGGCAAATATGTATTCTATCCAAGCGAGTGCAAAGCGGTAGGTATTATCGATTTTTGTGAGCCCAAATCCACCCGCTGTTACCTAGGTCGGGAGGCCGAAAATTTTGCGATAGGAAATTTCGGTTCAACGGCTGAACCCTGCGTTGTCAATATCACAAAATTAAATGTCAGCAGGGTTCAGCTTGTTGAACTAGTTCACGTACATGTGTTTTTTCACGAGAGCCAGGAAAGCCATCATCTTGGGAAGCGTACTTGCGCTAAAATGCTAAAATTATTCTAACCCTGGCGTTGTTGGGTCTCGTGAAAAAATGCATGTGCGTGAACCTCCCTTCAGTCTCGCGCCTTGCATGAATATGCGGTAATATGCGGTACTTCTGGGATTATGATGTGGCTTATTAGTTGGTGGGGGTTATTATTTTGGGGGGTCTTCAGTTATTATTTTCGGGTCTTCAGTGTGCTTATTCTACAGTTAATTTTCTGTCTCATCAATTTTAGGGCATCTTTCGGGCATTCTTCTGGAAATTTGATTTTCCAAAATGTTGTTTAAATGTTTTATTCATCGCACGGTCCCCTACACCATGCAGTCATTTTCATTTCAGAATAAATATTTCATGATAATTCTATTTCATCCACATTCAAAGAAAAATGTAAACTGTCATTCTCTCCATCTTCGTATTGGTCAGTAATATTCAATTTGTAATAGCTTGTTTGAAGCAGAGAATATCATATGTTCAAGTTCAAATTTTTTTTTTCATCTTCTGAAGGGGGAGTGCACCGGGTACCTGATCCCATTTACTAGACCCTGACCGGGGAGGGAGGGAGAGACTGCTGATTTTTAAGTACATGGGGTGACTTTTTTACCTGTGTCAGGGTGTGTTCATAATGTTTGTATTTCAATATAGGCTACCGTACAAATTCAAATTCTTTATTAGAGACGAACTCGGAACATGTGCATGAGAAGATTCAATATAATTCGCTACAAGTGATGGGGTACATTGATGGTTTTACTGTTCAAACTGAATTGTTTCATAAACCTACATGTATATTCAGATCAGTTTTCAAATAGAAAATAGAAAATTAGGAATAGGAAATAGGAACTTTCTTTGTGGTACACAAGTTGTTAAGTGTTAATTGTGATTGACTGCTAAAATACCAATTTATCAAGAGTTCCTAAGATTCAGATGTGATTTGTGACCATTTGTGACAATCATGATATTTCGCCATTCTACTAATCTGCTGAAGAAATAAATAATAGATAATACAGGATCTTTGCAATGTACAGTAATCTGATTGCTGTTATCCAAAGAAAGACCAAAATGCATGTACATTAATGAAAATACTTGGTTAGCTAATATGAGCAATCTGTTGTTTCCATATGCTACCACCCTTGGTTTTTGAGTTTGAGTGAACAAAACAATAACATGTGGAATAGAAAGATATTAACATGCAATGCACATATCTTAGACTTGGGATTTCTGTTGACAACCACTGTCAACCGAGGTTTCACTTTCTATATCTATCTTATTACTACAGATGTGGACATTGCAAAGCCAGATATGCAATCCATCATGATATATTGTGATCCAGTTTATGAAGGCTTACTCAGATGCTGGTGAAGATCTTGCAGTAAGTAAATCACTTCCTGTCCTACTAGATTTCTGTGTCTTAGAACTCCATTCTAGTAACTCCTGGGATCCATCAAAATGAATTTCATTTTCATATGGTTAATTTGGAAATTTAAATACTAAGGCTTGTTTCAGATAATCATTATCATAATAGCCTTCAGGCTGCAGAGTGAGAAGCTTGATATTTCTTACTAAGGCATTAAGTGGATTGGTGGGAGGGGGGTGGGGACAATTTCCCACCTTAGTTATTCCAGTAAACAATGGTAAAATGTTTCAGCGAGTGAGAGAGGCATCCCCATGGCCCGTCTTTCATCTGATTGCCCAATAGGCAGACTGTTGAATACAACAATAATAGTGTACTTGGATTAATATGTTCTCTACCTCAGTTGAGAGAATCAGCCAAGTCAATAACAGCAGAACAGGAGCAGAAGAACTTCACTGATCTTTTGATATGGATCAAAGAGGTGGAGGAGGTATCGAAAATTAGATTCATCTATCCAGGACTTACAGCAGATAGAAATGGTGAGTCAATAAAGAAAAGGCTAGAATGGAGGGGGGGGGGAGGGAATTTGGATTAATGTCACACTCAAGGTTGTTTCATTATGGTGACAATCAGTTTTGGTTGGTGGAGGAAGCCGGAGTACCCGGAGAGAATCGCCACCCGTCAGCGACTAGAATAGGAAGACATATTCTTGGTTTGAGGAATTTTGAGATGGAGAATGTAATTTAAATTTCTAGTTCAATATGATTTCAAGATACAAAAACAATCTGTTGTGACTGGGTCCTAGAAAATGTGTGAGAAATTGAACAAAGTCTCTTTTGTCCACAGGGACCATTTTGGGATATTCCACTTCTTATTAAGAACACAAAAGAGCCAGCACTGTGGCATTTTGGTATGGTAGTATTTGTTGTTTCAGTTGAGAGCTTGAATGCACGATCTCGAAAGTTTTGTACAAAGAGTACCAATATGTAGAAACCGATCCCCTGGTTAATGAATGATGCTGCATGTACAATTCAAAATGCAGAAAAGCAGAAAAATTCAGTCAGTAATTGTCCTTAGTCCTGTCTCAAACATGTGTGCTACATGTACCTGTAAGATTTACAGTTGGGTGGTCTCTCATGTAAGGTTCTATAGTTCAAACCTTTCTATTACTGAAAGGCACCCACTGAGACTCAATCGTTCTTGTTCGCAGACAGACTATTCCTCTCCTTTGTTTTGTGACACTTACATGAAAGATGGGCCACATGGGCTACATTTGTGTTTTTTACTTTATGGGCCCAGCTATGTGACTCTCCAACTATTAATGTAATTAGAATTTCACATGCATAAATTGTCTAAATATTCCTAACATGTTGCAAGATTATATTACCTTAAAATTTATTGGATTGTTAATATTGTGGAATAGAAAGATATTCCCTATTCATATACATCTAAATGGCAAATAACCAATTTTATAACCTGAATTTTCAACTCAACCAGGTCAGGGATACTGCCAGATCCTGAGTGAGATCCTGTGAGTGTGATAGCTAAACACTGAAGATGAAGAGGGCATCGCATATTTTGTAAGTACATTTACAAATTAATGAAAATAATATTTCTTCCTGGTTATATAACATTTAGGAATATACATTTATGTGATGCTATTGTGATATTATCAAGTTAATCTGTATGTAGCAGTAACTTTTCTACCAGGGCTGCATTACAGTAAATATTACATGCTGTGTTTATCACTAAATACCACTCACTGGTATATCACCCACTGTTGTCATTTGAAAAAACAACTGGAAAATGTTTATCTCTAAAATTGTCTGGCCTGGATGATGGCCTACCGACATTTTGTGCAATAACTTCAAACTCTGTTTGGTTCTGGGTGTGGGGAGTTATTATCTGCAATACATTCCCAATGCAGCTTGCTGAATGATTCCAGTGGGTAATATACCAATGAAGACAAGTGGTGTGAAAATGGTGCTTTGGGTCACAGGAGCAGGGATGAGGCACTGACCTGAGAGCGGTTAGGGTCAGAGGAGGGGATGGCAGGGCAGGGTCACTATCAAAGGGGAGAAGAAAAGGGCATGGTCGAAGGAGGAGTATATAAGGGCAGGGTCAGAAGCGGGGAAGTTTTAAAACCAGAAATCATGATCAAGGTGCCAATCAGAATAATGTGTATGACTGCCATGTTTACTTTCATAGCTATAATTTGCAGAGCCCATGTTTGATGAGACATGCTCCCTAGACTACATTTGTATTTTTTTCAGATCAGGATGTTGTCATCAATATTGTTGAAAGAACAAATAATTACTACATAAATATAACCGAACAGATCTTATTGCCTGAGCATATATATCCTGAATTATCGCAATTTCTTGTCTTTCAGATTGCAACACCAGTCAATGTGATTAACTGCTGAAGCAGAACAAGGAAGTCATCTGCTCCTACAACATTGCTGACCAATCCTGTCTGCCCAGGGAAGAATCATGGGGCAGAGTTGAGAGATGCTTATTGAACACTTGTGCACATCAATAACCTTCAACATTTTATCATCACAGCAAATCATTACCATACATTGATTATATGCTCCATCATGTTCATCGTTGCTGGAAACACTATAATTGACATATTATTACCATAATGAAACATACTCTGACATTTAACAATTGATAGACTAGAGAGAGAATTGAGGTTTAACATCGCGTTCAGCATTTAACAATTGACTGTTTATACATCCATTCAAATAAATTGAATTGTGTATGATTTTGCAAGTATCAGCATGTATATTCAATATACAGTGAATACAATAAAGTGGTGTGAAATATAACAGTAGCTTTTGAATTGCTGGCCTGCCGCCTCATGTAGTTCAGTGTAATGACCTTTGCATTAGCCAATCCGAACTTCAAACAGTGCTCTCAGGGCCATATCCAGAGTTTATTTGGGGACACCCTTTCTTGCCTTTTTTTGGGCGCATTTGTATGTATTTGGGCGCATTTGTATGTAAAAAGCATTAAAATTGGCTGTAAAGTTTGGGTGCCCATACCCCTTAACAGGTATCAAAATGGCTCTGGATATGGCCCTGGCTGTTCAAAACTGTTTCAAGGGGATAGGTATAGGGTGTGTGT